>JAYXIM010046130.1:0-282495 GCA_037575425.1 Anastrepha fraterculus
ATTTACCTACAAATATGTGTATGTATGCATGTAAGCTGGTCTGTTTGCCGCTGGTTTGCAATAAAGTTTTTGTAAACTTCCCAGTGTGTATACAAATAGTTTTCAGATTATGTGAGGGCGCATGTATGTTTATGCATAGACGTAGCACTTTGTTGATCGAACGTAGAGCGAGTGAGAACATGTTTTTTTCTACTCTCGAAGGTCCAAGTGGCGCATTACGTCAATTGCGGATTAGCGTAATAATATTAAATGTTGCGGTAGCAAAATAAGCCCTAGAAAACATTACGGACGTATTTTGTTCACTCCAAAATATTTATAATAAAATTAATGCTTGGCTCACATTGTAGAATTCGTTTATTTATGTACCAAAGGAATTTGTATATATTTTTTATACGCACGATTTTTTTTTTGCTATGGGGAAAAATAATAGAAAAAAATTATTCGAACTAGATTAAAATTTTTGGCGACTTAAGGTTTGCACTTTGTTGCACAAAATTTAAAGGGCTGTGCACCAAAAATTTTTGTTTTCTTATTTAATTCTGCTAAAAAAATTTCAAATTTTAATGAAAATTTGTCGAATTCTTATAAATATTGCACAAAGTTTGCAACTTTTATTATTATGTCTATATTTTCATAAGCAAAAAAAAAAAGAAAAAAATGAAATAAAAAAATTGGTGTACCACCGTCAGGGCCAAGCAAGGATGTCCCCAAGGGGTGTTCTTTCACCGCTGTTGTGGTGCTTGACCGTAGACTCTCTACTAGCAGCGATGCAGGAACTCGGTTTTCATGTCCAAGCATACGCGGACGATGTCTGTGCGCTAACATCGGATAAGTCCCTAAGGAGGCTTTACACGAAAGTGCAGAGGATTCTGGACAAAATCGATGACTGGTGCATGAGACAGAGTCTTTCCTTTAATGCGAACAAAACCATCATAGTCTTGTTTACGAGAAAACGGAAATTGGACGGACTCAGTCTTCCAACACTGAAAGATGTCACACCTGGGTCTGCCCGATGAAGTTAACTATCTAAGAGTAATCCTGGATAACAAGCTGACTTGGGAGACACACGTTTCACTGAAGGTGAATCGCGCATTAAGGATTTTTCAGCAATGCTGCAGAGCCTTTGGTAAAACCTGGGGTCTGAAACCTGCTGTGGTCCTATGGATATACACAGCACTTGTCAGACCAATCATCACTTACACCTCTGTGGTCGGGTGGCGACGGAGCATGGTTAAGTCTACAATCCGGGAACTATACAGACTTCAAAAAGTTTATGTTTATGCATTACGGGTGCCATGAGTACAACCTCTGGTGATGCCATAAATACTATGTTTGATTTACTCCCCTTGGATCTTAAGATACAACAGTAAGCAATAAAAGTAATGTGTAGACTTCATAAATATGGTTTCTGGTTCAGAGACGGAACTTCGGACACAGAGAAATCTTTAAGTTGCTATCTGAGCAGTTTCTCCACTGTTTTTGGCACCAAAATACGACCTGATACCTATAGTTTCATTTGGAAGGAAATTTGATGTCAGATTTCCATAGCGTGAGCAATGGAGTAATCTAGAATGCATTCAGGGAGGTTTGATGGATATTTTCTTTACCGATGGGTCCAAGAAAGGCAAAACAGGCCTGTACTTATATGGGTTCCGGGACACTCCAGTGTTCAAGGAAACAAAATTGCTGATAAATTGGCCAACTGTGGATCAGCAGTTCGCCCATGAAGGCCAGAGCCAATATTCGGAATCAGTTTCGCAGAAATTATGAATTGGATCAGCGATTATGTATGCAATTTATATAAAGAACGATGGTCCACTCTAGAACGCTGCAGAACTTGAAAGTGTTTTGTAACAAGTCCGAACAGAAACTGTCGGTATTATTACAACAGACAGAACCCATGGGGTCAGCATATGACCACCATTGGAATCATTAAGAACCCAATGTGCCTGTCATGCTTGGAGAAGGCGGATAGCACTGAGCACTTTCTCTGTGAGTGTCCTGCCTTTGCTAGAGCAAGGTTACGAGTTTTGGGCTCCGATGTTGTGAGAATGAGTAAAAATCTAGAAAATTCTCACAGAACTAGCTACCTTAATCTCTGTCTTTATTATTTCCTATCTCTTTCTCTGATATTTTTCTCCTTTCCTCCTTGATTATGCATCCTCTTTAAATATAATGGGCTTTTTAGCCTGAGTGTTTTAGAAACAACTAAATCTCTTGGTGCTCTCTGGCTCGACAAATTAAAATTTTATTTTTGAAGAAAATAGTCAAAACTTTTCAATATGTGGAGGCTTTATAATAATTTCGTAGGTGTATGTATGTATATCAAATAAATATTTTTTCTAACTCTTAGGATACATCTTTATCTTTTTTCCTTCCATCCTTTGTAAAAGTACATAAAATAAAATAGATAAATCGAGTCTGTTCCATCACACAAAAGAGATGGATTTATGTTGAGTACAAGAAGTAAAAACCTACCAAAAATAAATGGCAGCGTACGAAATTTGTAAAACAAAAGAAAGAAACTTTTAAAACTTCGGAAACTAGAAAATTTTAGAATCATCACAGAAATTCCAACAGATCATTGGAACTATCATCTTACCATTCTGGGAATATAAAGGGTCCGCCATATAATTTTACGGATTTAAAAACGCTATAAAAAAGAAACTACTCAATATTTTTCCAAACTGTTTTTTTTTATTTTGAAGTACAATCCTTCCGGTTAATGATGGAACACAACTTCATTCATATGGCTGCCTCGACTAGCCATGCACCATCCCATACGATCGGTCCAATTTTTCAACACATTTTCGATTGTATGCGGCTGTATTTCAGCTATGACATCGCTTATGTTGGTCTTCCGTGCATCAATTGTTGCTGGTTTGTTGGCATAACACTGGTCTTTGACGGCACCCCAAAGATAATAATCCAACGGCGTCAAATCGCAGCTCCGAGGCGGCCAAACGATATCAGAATTTCGGCTGATAATGCGATCTTCGAAGACAGTGCGCAAAAGATTGATCGTAGCATTCGCTGTGTGGCAAGTAGCGCCATCTTCTTGGAGCCAAATGCCACCAACATCCTCCTCTTCAATTTCTCGGAATAAAAATTCGTTCAACATGGCCCGGTAACGCTCTCCATTGACGGTTACGGCCACTCCTCGCTCATTTTCGAAGAAAAATGGACCAATGATGCCTCTCGACCAAAATCCGCACCAAACAGTGACTCGTTGTGAATGCATCGGCTTTTCTTCGAGTGCGTGCAGGTTTTCTGAGCCCCAAATGCGGCAATTTTTCTTCATACGCACATACGCTTCATTCGGTGCTTTTCTTCTTCCCATTGCCGTACGTAATTTTCGTACACATTCTGCAACATTACCATGATTTTCAAAGTAATGTCGCAATATTTCCCAGCGTTCTTTAAGCGTATACACAACCATTTTCGTTCAGCGGAAAAATAAAACTAATTTTCTGTCAAATGAGATGATAGCTAAGTGTTATCATTCTTCAAATAATACCTAGTTCAAATCCGTAACGATAGATGGCGGGCTCTATAGATATGTTTTGTAAAAAGCTTGTCAAGTTTCACTAAATTTTGCTCAAAATAAGATCTGATTAGTTTTACTCTCAAGTAATTTTCAAATACCGTAGCTTTTAATACGACCCGAAAATTTCTCTACAGTCCAGTGAAAATTCTGTAAAAAGAGTTAAGCTTCATCTTTTCGAAGATTCGATAATAGAGAATTACGAACAAAATAAAAAATTTGGAAACACTTATTTCAGTTTGGGTTTGCGCTTAATCTTATGATTTGTATATCGAAATCACAATCTGAAATTCAATTTTATTTCCGTTTGCAGAAACCATTATTAAGTCAAGGACTTCAGAGCGAAATACATCAAAACATTTGGTGCAAATCTTTATGCCAAATATCGATAGTGGCAAAATATACTGAACTTATTGATTGATAACCTATTTACCTACAAGTATGTATGTATGTGTGTAGATATGCATTTATATACAATATGTGAATTTTTGAATGTGCAAGTACGAAGCTTGGTCATTCAATATGCTTCAACAAATCCACCCGACACCACAAAAAGTAAAGTGTACTCGTAATTTAATGTAACAAAATATAAATCAATTAATTAGAGCTGCTGCTCTGCAAACTGGATAATAGTAATTGAAACTTGTTTGCGAATTCGTTTTCCTTGGCACGCGCTGTACAGTGTAGTGAACTCGCAGCACAGGAAGGCAATTATATGCAAACACACAGACAGACACAGGTATGTGAACGAGCACATGTAGATATCGATATATATGTATAAATACTTATGTATGTACATATATATAATAAAATCCTTTTACAAACGAGAGTCGTTCGATAATTGACTCACTGAATACAAATGGCACGGCTGTTCAAACTGTTTTATTGGTTAACTCGCTTTGGACAAGCTTAGTTTGGGATCATTGGCTACCCAAGCGAGGGGCCCACTTGGATAGAGAATCAAATTCGTCCATTGTGATGCCACATAAAGGAATAACAGAGAGAGGAGCATCAAAGGAGGGATTTGATTGGAGGATAACGACCAAACGGTGGCTTATTACATTTGTATTAACCGCTTCAACCTCATCATGTTGGTCTCCTTGCCGCGAGGACGAGGCTTATTTGATAGTTGAACCCCCACATCGTGAGCGCTAACTCGCCACGAACTTAGAGGGAAGCTCCATATGGGGTTTGGCTAGTCAGCCATCCGCGCAACGGCGAAATTGGCGGCCAACCCAACACGATGCGGAGATCACCATACCGCCGATAGTCCGCCTGTTATTCCTAGCCCCCGTCAACCCATTACGTCCTCTCCTTGCACCACCCTAATCCAAAGTGTTATGCGCGTTTTCATGCCCATTGGATGGTTGACAGGTAGGGTATCCGGTTGTATCATATTATAACGGCGCTTTCCTAAAAATGGATCACCTCAGGAGACGGAATGACCTTGCCATTGTAGAGGAGACTGCCGTGATCGACATTTCCCTAAAAATTTTAGTCAGTCCCAGTCGCCAAGTCGAGGGGCCTGACCGATAATGAAATGATATAATGAACAAAAAACCCGATCCTCGGATAATAAAGATAAAATTAAAGTAATACCCAATCGTTCCGGAAGTTCAGGTTTTTTAGAAAGAAAGAGCGATGTGAAGCGTCTGGCTTCCGCTTCGCCCCTTCAGTAACTGCCCTTAAGGCAGCAAGGCTTCTTACTGGCCACCAAATCTCAATCCCAACCCTGTTTCAAGACAAGTTGGTGACGACATTCTATCCACGTCTGGAGCCAGCAGTAGCCCCGCCATGAGACTAAACTCTTGGGAAGCAAAGACTGCCCTGTCAGGAGACAAGCTTATTTTGCTGCCTTCATCCCCCAAGGTGGCACGAGAACTCCAGAAGGAGTAACACTGGTTGCTTGTGCTCTCTCTTCTGACACCATCACTCCCCCGAGTAGTAACTACCCTCAGAAATATATGTACATATTAGTTCTTCAAAAAGGTACTATCGTGCCAAGCGATCAGTCTTTCAAAATCCTGGAGGGGCTGAAGCACATCCGAGTAGAAGATCTGACGGAGGAGCAGTCAGACTGCAAGGCGTAGAGAAGGCCAGATGAACTCTGTGCAAGGCAAGCGCAAAAGATCGAGCCAAAAAAATTAAGGTATCCGTAACATAGACAGCTAACATCACCGTAACGTAAATCTTTTGTGGTAATAACGAAAGAATGATGGTGATTTATCGCAGTTCCCATGACGGGCAGGCAAACGATCCCGATCTCAATCGCAAACTGGGACGTGATAAAGAGGATTCTTTGGCAAGTATACAGGGAAATCCTGAAAGAAAATCCGGGGCACCCACCCAGTTGCTTTGATGCGGGTTGGTTTCAATCACGCATCATATTAATAAGATGTGCGTCAAGCTGCTGATAAAATTCACCAGGTGTGTGATATTTAAATCTGACCAGATGTCTGAAGCTTAGCCCGACGAGAGAAGGGCAGCTGAGGGGAATGTGCTGAGATGATTCCACCTCGAGCGTCCCCGATCTACTCGTGGTCAGAAGGATCTCGCGACTTTGGACGCTGGTGCACTAACCTTGCACTCGCTCTGCTGACACGAGTCACATCGTTACAGGAGTAGACCAGAGGTTTACAAGAGATCCCCAAACCTCTCATATGACTGTGACACATTCTAGAGGGTCCCCTGTTTAGCAAGCTTATTAGCCTATGCCACTGTGACCGTTAACCCAAATAAGCCTAATATCGAAGTATTCGAATGAAGTCGAGAGAGAGAAATAGAGAAAGAGCGATCAGGCATTCCCCGACTAATTTCGAACGCTCAAACAACGAGCCCAAAGCCCTAATTGGTAGCTTTCAACCTCCCTTACAGCAATTACAGAAGTAAGCAAACAATCCACTTCCTCTTTAATTGCGGCTACCGCTGATTCGAAAACATTACAGTGGTCCGATAACCTAAATTAGTTCTTGATTGGGAGCTCCTCGCAGAATACAAGAGCACAAGACATTCACTAGAATTTGAGGAGAAAGTGGAGGAAATAATAGTGAGCTTGGACGCCACCTATTAGATGTGATCACTATCTATAACAATCTCCAGTTGTTGGTTCAAAAGACTGAAATTTTTACAGCGTGGCCTGTCTAGCGTTTGTAGTTTAAACTATAAACTTTGTTTTTACTTTGAATTTTTTATGGCTAGTCATTTAAAAAGGGTTCGTTTTTCGTTCGAACGAAATTGGGAAATATGCAAAACGATTATCGAAAATTACATTGCCAAAACTGATAGGTCAAAGTAAAAATATCGAGTGTACCCAGTTATTATGCGCGAACATATTCAACTACCCTCGTACTCAGTTAAATGCTAAGTGTATGCAATACTTTCAACCGTCATACACAGGCACGTGGGTAGATAAAATTGTGTGAGTTGTGTAAATACAAAAACTAGTCCGCGCACACATTCACACAGCATTTCATGCGACTGCTTGAGGCGCTAAGCAATAGCTCCCCACACCTATAAGCAACCGTTGACATGATTTACTTGTGTACGCATACCACATACATACACAGGCACATACGAGTGCCATTCTTGCCGCATACATACAGACACACAACATTAAAAATTCTTTTTCCTGTTCTGACCAAATGCAAATCGAAAGTAAAATTGACGCAAGCTGAGCGCAAAGTGGAGCAAACAGGAGTAAAAGTGTGTGTAGAATATTTTGCGAAATTCCAATCTAGCTGAATAATTTGTCTCCATGCAAGCAGTTGGTGCATTTGCGAACATTATTGCCATACTTGAACGGTGCAAGTATTACAAAGCAGGAAAACCATAGAAGCTGCCAGTGAACGAGTTTTGTGTGTGATATAATACGTGATGTGTGTATGTGTGCAAGTATGTGTGTACGAGTATGCATGTATGCTTCTTAAGTGCATACTTACATGTGTCTAACTAATCATTTTATTACGCAACTTTTTTGAATGCAGAAGTAAATATGTATGCATGTCAGAAAATGATTTTCTTGGGCGCCATAGGTTCACTAACACCCTAGTAATATCTACTTTGTACTAAGCCTCGGATGAAAACTTCCTATACTGATGACGATCCCCGCAAATGAACTAAAGACTACGATTTGAGGACATGCACCTGGAATGTCCGATCCCTTAATGGGGAAGGTGCCTCTGCCCGGCTGGCTGATGTCCTCGTGAGAGTAAAGGCTGGTATCACTGCCATTCAAGAGATGCGATGGACGAGGCAAGGCAAGAAAAACATAGGGCCTTGCGACGTATACTACAGCTGACATATAAAGGAGCGGAAATTCGGTGCTGGATTTGTTGTGGGAGAGAGGTTTCGTTGCCAAGTTTAACATCTCGCTAATTTGTGCCCATGGCCCGACGGAAGAGAAGGACGATGCGACCAAAGATTACTTCTACGACTAAAAATCGTGCTTGGCGACTTCAACGCCAAGGTGGGCAAAAAGGGAATTTTTGGACCCACAGTCGAAAAATTCAGCCGGTAGATGGAAATGTATTAGATGTACTTACGACCCGAGGACCCAATATCGGCTCGGCTCATTACCTCGTGGCAGCCAAACTACGCACACGCCTCTGTGCAGCGAAAGGATTCGTCACTCGACTCTCACTCCTGCTCTAAGAGAGTACTGCCCAACAAACCGGCATGCACGAGCAATGGGGCAACATTTCTCGTTCTCCACGTACCGCCGCCGAAGAAGAAATCGGATTCCGGCAAGCCCGAAAAAACAGTTGGTACGACGAGAAATGTCAAGCTGCCGCAGAAGGAAAAGATGCTGTCTATAGAGCCACGCTGCGATCGGGTGCAACGCGAGCCATGTGGTATCGCTACCAAGAACTAAGAAAGGAGACAGGCAGCTCTGAAATCGTTATTCTTCTTCTTAATTGGCGTGATAACCGCTTACGCGATTTTGGCCGAGTTTAACAAAGCGCGCCAGTCGTTTCTTTCTCGTACCAACTGGCGCCAGCTGGACACACCAAGTGAAGCCAAGTACTTCTCCACCTAAACTTTCCATCGCACAGAAAGCCTTCCTCTTCCCCTGCTACTACCAGCTAGGTTAGGTTAGGTTAGGTGAAGTGGCTGTCCTACGACGCACCTAGGCCAGTTAGAGGCCCCTTGTGATACCACCGGAACTGTCCTATCCTACTCAACTTGGTCCTCTCTAAACCATTGTGTGGCCTTTAAAAAGCTAGCTATACTAGATAGTTTGAGATTTGCAACATCTGCAATGCTGTCCAGATAAGCGAAACCGAGCAATCTCCACCGCCTTCTACACAGAGCCATGCACCCGCATAGTAGGTGTTCGATTGTCTCTACCTCCTCTATATCTTGACAGCTTCTACAATAGTCATTAGATGGTGCCCCTAATCTACTGGCATGTCTTCCTATTAGACAGTGCCCAGATAGGACACCTACGACAATCCTTAGATCCCTCCTGCCTAACTTAAGTAGACTCTTAGTTCGACCCATGTTCCATTCGGGCCACGCTAGCCTACTTATAGCGCAGGTGTTTAACTGCCTCCAGTTGGAGTTAGCAGCACTAATGGTGTATCTGTCTATCAAAAGTTTACATGTTGCCAGGGGCATAGGTATGTCAAGCCTGTCCTGACTAATTTGGAGCGAGGAGCCTAATCTAGCTAACTCATCTGCCTTACAGTTACCTATAATGTTACTGTGTCCTGGCACCCAGAGTAGATTAATAGAAAAGTACTGTGCAAGTGTTGTTAATAATTTGTAACACTCCTTTACTGTCTTAGACGAGTGTTTGCTTGATAGAAGCGATTTCAGAGCTGCCTGACTATCGGAATAAATGAAGATATCTCTAACAGTGACTACGCTTTTATTTAGCATTAAAAGGCTTTCTGAGATTGCCAGGATTTCGGCCTGGAATACGCTACAATGATCAGGTAAGCGAAAGGATAAATTGGCGAAAATAGTTTCCGAATATACACCACCTCCCACTTGATCATTGAGTTTTGAGCCGTCCGTATATATACTAACCACGTTTTCGTTGTTTGTTAACCCATTCACCCAGTCCTCTCTGGATGGAAAATGGACTGTATAAGGCCTGTCTAGGTATGTATTCACCGAGTCACAAAAGTCGGTGGTATTAGGAATACCTGGAAACATTCCAAGTATGCGCGAGTGTCCCCATATGTTTGTCTTGAGCATCGATGATTCCCTCAATCTTAGAGCCGTTTTGGCGGCCAGTTGCCTGCAATATAGGTCAATTGGTAGTAGATGCAACATAACACTTAGAGCCGAAGTTGGCGTTGTTTTGAGCGCCCCAGTGATACTGAGGCTTGCCGCCCTCTGAATACTATCTAGTTTCTTAATGGCAGTTTTCTTATCAAGGGATGGCCACCAGACCAGGACTCCGTAGGTCATAATTGGTCTGACAATGGCCGTATATAGCCAGTGAACTATTTTGGGGGCTAGTCCCCATTTTAAGCCTACAGTTCTCTTACAGGAATAAAGCGCCGTAGCAGCCTTCTTTATTCTTTCCTGAACATTCAGCTTCCATGAAAGTTTCCTGTCAAGGGTTAAACCTAAGTACCTGGCCTTTTCACCGACCAGCAAAGGAGTTCCGTTGAGTGTCAGAGGCCGGCAGTCGGGAATTTTATATTTCCTTGTAAACAACACTAGTTCCGTTTTGGCCGCATTCAGGCTCAAACCACATGTTTTGGCCCAAGTATCCACATATTTTAAGGTTCTTTGCATTACACTGCAGAGGGTGTCTGGAAACTTCCCCCTTATTACTATAGCTACATCGTCCGCGTAGGCCACAACCTTAATTCTC
Source organism: Anastrepha fraterculus (assembly GCA_037575425.1). Lineage (NCBI taxonomy): Eukaryota > Metazoa > Arthropoda > Insecta > Diptera > Tephritidae > Anastrepha > Anastrepha fraterculus. Next base: position 10,374 of record JAYXIM010046130.1, read on the forward strand.
CTCTCCTCCAGATCCAGCAACAACTTGTTCATAGCTAGATTCCACAGAAGAGGAGAAAGCACCCCGCCTTGAGGAGTACCTCTACAGACAGATCTGCGCATCACCGAAGAGCCCAACGTCGAATTCACGAACCTGCTCGTAAGCAACTGTTCAATGAAATTCACAAAGGTTCCGGAGATGCGCAGGTCTGACAGCGTGTTCGTTATGACCTTAGGCAGGATATTGTTAAAAGCTCCTTCGATATCTAAAAAGGCTGCCAGTGAATAATCTTTAACCTCAAATGAGCTTTCAATTGATGTGACCAGTGAGTTTAGGGCCGTCTCTGTAGATTTTCCTTTACAGTAGGCATGTTGCGATTTGGAAATACGTGATTGGGGTACGCTGTACCTGATAACTGAGTCGATCAGCTTTTCTAATGTTTTCAGTAGAAAGGATGATAGACTAATCGGTCTGAAATCCTTAGGTTTGGTATGCGAGCTTCTACCTGCCTTCGGGATAAAGATGACCTTAACCTCCCTCCATGCTGAGGGAATGTGATTTAACTGAAGAGTACTTTTGAAAATGGTTACTAACCACCTTGTGATATGAGCCAGAGGCTGCTGAAGTTGTGCCGGTATTATCCCATCAGGGCCTGGCGATTTATACGGCTTAAAATTTCCTATAGCCCAAGTAATATTAGTTCCATTGATTATGTCTGAGATATCTGAGTTAATCTGAAATTCTGATACTCTGGGGTTGCAAGTACGGGTAGGACCCGAGTTATAGACTTCAGAACTCCCCGGAAAGTGAGTATCTAATAGTAAACTTAGCGACTCCTTGGTAGAAGTCGTCCAGCCGTTGTCTGGCTTCTGTAAAAAGCCAATAGATGTCGTTGATCTAGCCAAGACCTTTCTTAAGCGAGAAGCTTCCGCTGTAGTTTCTATATCCTCACAGAACGACCTCCATGAAGATCTTTTTGCTTTCCTCAACTCTTTTTTATAGACTTTGAGTTGCTCATAATAGAAGTCCCAATCGTCTTCCGAATTAGAGTATTTCGCCTTATTAAATAGTGTTCTACATACACTCTTATGAAGGCTAAGTTCTGAGGACCACCATGGGGGTTTTGTCTTCCCCTTGTGCCTGACAAGAGGGCAAGACTTATTTAGCGCTTTGCAACATGTTCCGGTAAACAAATTGACTAGCTTATCTAATTCTTCCTCGTTTTCTGGATAGTAAGGGGGAATTTCGGGAAGATTTCTCTCCAACTCGTAATTATACATCTGCCAGTTGGTCTTCCTGTAGTTCCTAAAACTAGTAGGTTGAGGGATTTCTTCTTCTAATATTATTTCAATATAGCGATGGTCTGAGAAGGAGTGCTTCTCTAATACTCTCCATTGAACCACCTTATCTATTAAACAATCTGAGACTAGGGTGATGTCAAGAACTTCCTGACGATTCCTGATTATAAAAGTAGGATCGTTCCCACGATTACATAACAGCAATTTAGTACATAAAATGTAATTGAAAAGTAACTCACCACGTTCGTTGATATCCGAGCTTCCCCATACAGAGTGGTGTGCATTCACGTCACCACCCAGTATTAGTCTGCTTTTGGAGGTTTCGCTGTCCGTTATCAAATCCGCCAACAGTTGTGGTGGTACGGGTTCTTCGTGGGCCAAGTACATCGACGCCATACGAAATTCGATGTCACCTGCTTCCCAGCTTACCGTCGTGAAGTCTACCAGCTAATATCGCATCGAATACTTTCAGAGCCGGAGCGTTTGGATCTTTATTCGCTGCGCGATGTCTATGTGGTCGTAAAGCTCATACATCTCATCGTTCCATCGCCAGCGATATTCGCCGTTGCCAACGTGCAAAGGCCTAAAAATCTTTCTCTCAAACACTCCAAGCGTCACTTCATCGGATGTTGTCATCGCCCAGGTTAAAGAAGTCACACGACAGCAAGTCACCCTGTCTGAAAGCTCGTTTGGTAACAAATGGCTCGGAAAGGACCTGGTATAAGGCAACGCCGTCGTGCATAGCCGTATTGGTTTTGCGGGGATACCAAATTCAGACATCGCGGCGTATAGGTAACTTCTTTTCGTACTGTCGAATGCAGCTTTGAAGGCGAAGAAAAGATGGTGGGTGTCGCTTCTCCTTTCATGGGTTTATTCCAAGATTTGGCGTATTGTGAATCGACCAAATGATTGTGGAGTTTTCAGGTCTAAAGCCATACTGATAAAGTCCAATCACTTGGTTAATGGTGAGCTTCAGCCTTTTACGCAATACGCTCGCTAGAATCTTATGGGCGATATTTAGAAGACTAATCCCGTGATAATTGGCACAGACTGCAGGATCACTCGTCTTATGGATTGGACAGAGCACGCTTTAATTCCAATCGGCAGGCATGCTTTCATCCGACCATATTTTGCATAGAAGCTCATGCATGCACCTTACCAGTTCCTCGCAGTCGTTAGAGTCAGTAGAATACACGTCTTAATCCTTAGTAGGATGCCACAAATTATGATGCGAAATAAAAACATTATTTTCAGCAGATTTTGTTTGGCAATAACTTTTGTTTCGTATAACTTAAATTAATATTTTGTTCACAGACCTTTAGTCACAATGGCGCTATTTACACATCTCGGCTTGCTTTCCACCAGTTTTTCAATTGCTGAGTGTGGAAAAGCACACCATTCCTTCTGAACTCTAGACCATAGTTCGTCGATGTACTTTGGGGCCATTTCGTAAGATGCTAGGTGTTTCTTTAGAATACATTTAGAACACATTTTTTCAATATCCAATCAAAATCTCACACCAATTAATATATGAAAATTATACTTTTGCTTTGAAACTCAACTAAATTCCTTAGCTTTGTGTTTGCTTATTCATTTATTTATTCGTCCGCAGAGGTTCTTTCAGAAGTTTTACTTCTTCGTTGAAGTCGTAGGGTTCCTATGCTATCAGTAACCCAAGCTTAGGTGGTTGTCCCCTGGAATAGCTCACTTGGACTGGACCCCCTGAATTTGTATTTTGTGGTACCGTTGATAGGAAATAGGAGAAGGCAGTAGGGCTTGGTAAGGGCGAAATCATGGAGCAAAGGCCGGTTATGGTTATAGAAGTATCCTTCTGATTGGAAGTAATACCAACTTAAGTCATGCGGGGTACAGAAAACTTTAAGGTGGGAGTGGAAACATCACCCTTTTTCAATTTAATGTCAAGCCCAAAACTATGCGCTGTTAGAACACCCATTACAATCGAGACTTGACGCTATGCTAGTCTTAGGAGTTACCTACATCTATGTAAGCTCGAGCCCAGTATTCGTTGAGTTGACAAGTAGAGCATGAGGTTTTGCTCATGGAAAACCTGGGGGTCCAACGCAGAAGAAGTGATAAGTTTTAATGGGCACAACGAACTCGATTCTTTTATACGGACTCGAAATATGGGCAGATTCGCTAAGGGTGCAATGCCGGCGGAAAACTCTGCAATCTGTGCAACGCCCCTGGGCTCTCTGAGTGGCTTCGTCATACAGAACAGTATCTGAAGCAACGGTTTTAGTTATCAGCGAAACGATCCCTATAGATATTCTAGCACAAGAGCGCAAACGGTGGTGGGAGGCAAAAATCTCTCGAATCCCAGTACCATGCTACTTCGATACTAGAATTCAAATGCTCACACTTTGGCAGGCAAGATGGAACTCTGAACGGTACGGTAGATGAACAGCGAGACTTACACCCGATCTTAAAAAGTGGGTACAAAGAAAGCACGGTGAGGTTAACCATTACCTCACACAGTTTTTGTGGCTCCTTTCGCAAGTATTTGGGCGGATTTGGGCTGAAGAAATTATGATAGGCGAAGAAAAATGGAATGCCGTCGTAAATTTCGTGGACGATATTATCCCAAAAAAGAAGCGTGAAATGGAAAGTTATGCTGAAGAACATTGAACATAGATTTCACAAAACAGGCGATCCAGATCGCAGGGTGAGTAAGTAAGGTTCCTTCTTAGGACGGCGTCTTGGCCCTGTATCTCGAAGCAATGCGGAAGCAGTCCCGGGGTGGAGGGAAAAATCCAAGAGAAGATATTTAGAGGGATATTTAAAGTGGAATCACCACACACGTAGTAGCGACGGTTACTATATAGTGTGAAGGCATTTTTAACCCAACCTCACCGCCGCCAGAAAAAACATTGCATCGGAAATAAACTCTCGCGCTTCCTGCCCTACCAGCTCATCTGGTAAGCAAAGGTCCCTGTAACAATTTCTGCTGAATATCGAGGTAATCAGACGCCATCGAAAGGGAAGTCAGGCATTCCGTGACAAGTCTGAAGAGCGCCAGCAAAGAGCCCAGAGCCCTGATCGCCGCTTGGCTGCCAGAATAGGTGTTTATTTCTTTGAAATTTGTTGCAGTTATTAAACTTCTTCTCTGACAAGAGATATCTTCACTTGCAATACAGTACAGGTATCCAGTAGCTCAAACTTAAGCTTGGTGGACAAGAAACAGTGGCAAAAGACTCCCCGACCAAATTTACCGTCCAGCTTCGAGCCATCCCTGAACAAATTCACCGGGATCTATTTCCAAATACTACACCCATCTCACTTCTATTTATTCTTATCGTATTTGAGATAGCCTCACGGACGTGTATAGAACAAGATGTCGGTTGGTTTATTAATAGCGCATCCAAAAAGCTTTGTTTGCCCACCTCTACCTACGCAGCCCAGAGCGTACCCAACTCTGATCTGTCCACTAATTTAGAGCTTCAACTGTATACTTGAATCAGCAAGAATCAGAAGAATGCCTACGAAACCACTTTTGCAGCCCATCTGAAATAAAGCTGAACCAAAATAGTTTGTCAACCGCTGCCTTTGAATTGCCATTTAATCTGGATTTCATGCAACTGTTGGCTGCTAATGCTGGTTGGCCTTGCGAACACTTAAGAATTGCTCCACCCAGTCACTGCACTTTTATTACCACTTTTGCTTTTCACAAGCTGCACTGCCGATACCAACATTCTTCTGACTCACAACATTACCCTTTGTGGGGTAGGTTCATTGTGCACCACCAAATCTGTGGGAGATGATGGTGCGCAAACACATTAATTGCAGTCACCATTCGACAAGGGGCAATGCTCAGAGCGAAGCACATAACATTTAGGTTATATGTAGTTACATAGATGCAGCTACGCAGTTTTACAGCTGAATGCGCACACCTGTGGTAAATCCACCACACGCAGCCATTCATTCAGACATGTGCACATAATACAAGTAAAGCCAGTTGAGGTCTCTAAGCAAGCGACATACACACACACACACATACATATGTATAAAAGTATAAAAAATTACGCTACTGCCTTTTGGTTTTATGTTTGTAATGTTGCTTTCGTTTGTGGCTGGTTGGCATGGCGTGAATTAGCTCGAAACATATGTACGTCCATACTTACCTACGTACAAATGCACTTGAATACTTGCTGGCGTTGTATTTGCCGCTTTGTGCGTAAAAGTTACATTGGAGTGACGCATGAATACCATTTCTTGGGTTATTTTTCTCATTTCGTTTTCTCATTCATTTCCTGAACTTGCACTTGGCGTTGGTGGGTAGTGCGCAATGGGCGGTCAAAATAGAAAATAAAAAATCTTAGCGAGGTCATTGCCGTAATTTTGCATACGCAGCTTTGTTGGGTAAACGAGTGAATGCTTTTATTGTTGTAAATGTCGGTAACTGACTATACACAATCAAATGGAGGGGAAATGCAGTAAAACGCACTGAGATTTAAATAGTAGAATATTTTTTGAAATGTGTGAAGAATGTGCTTTTGATATTTCTAATTTTACAGCACAACAAAATAAAAAATATTTAATTCCTTATTTAGTATCATCTTATGCCACCTCAGGAAGTTTGCCTTTCTAATTTTAAAAACGAATCTCAATACTAGTTATTTAATTTAACTTCTTAAGGGGGGACCCTCATTTATCGGGTCAAAAAAATCGATTTTTTGGAAATAATTTTAATCTATTCTACAACTATTTAAGAATATACTTTCAAAATTTCAAGTCGATATCTGTATTTTTGAAGGAGTGACAAAATTTTTAACAGGACGCGACGGGTGGCCTGATCGCCTGTATCCAAAACTTTAAACGCGTTTTTCTCGAAACATCATTTTTCGATTTTGTGTACACAATTGAGAACGCTGTATTGAACCAATCAGGCTTTACAATAGCTCATTTTAAAGATAATTAAATTGTTTCAATGTGACATTAAGTGTTTTTTTAAAAAAAAAGATTTTCATATTTTTTTGTAATTTTAAAGTCAATTTTTATGCTTGAAAAATCACTTTTAACATAAAACTGGGTAAAAATTTCAATTTCGACATTTTTTTTTAAATCAAAATGTCACATCGAAGGTATTATCCTAAAGTTTTAAAAAAAATTTGGTTTTTTTATTTCAGAAAAAAATTCAGAGCGCTAGAATGTACACAGAATGAGGTGCCATGGACGAGGTGTATATTTCCATACTTAAAATGTTTTTTTTCTTCTCCGAAAATTTTTGTAGACAGTCAAGACATTTATTAAAGTACTTTATGAATTACAAAACGTTTGAAGTTATTTTACCTGAGAAAAAAATTCCCAAAAATGATGCATTTTTCGACCGTCTAAATGAGGGTCCCCCCTTAATTTTATATTTTAATTTAATTTTAAATGTAAAAATTGCATTAAAACGAGTTTTCGACTTTTTCTTTTTTAAATTATGTTGCACTGTGTTATTTTCTAATTATCCCTATTTTTTCCAAAATTTTAGTTACATTTTTCTGAATGAAAAGATATTCGCAGAAGGGTAATTTAGGATGCATTTTAAGTACAATATTTTTTTAAAATATGTAATTATTGTATTAAATATTTTTAAAGTAAATTTTTCTGGAAAAAAACTTAAGGCAAATGGTTAGATTTCGCATTGGTCAGGTTCTATTACTAAAGCCCCACAAAATCTACGAAGGAATGGAGAGGTGCAGAGGGAATGGGATTTTTTCACTTAGCACTGCTTGGCTACTCAATACAACTTTTCTTTTCCTTGTTCACTCCTCTCGGGATCATAGGGCCTCGACAAGACTTCGTCTTGCGTTGGGTTCTTTTATCTATTTTGATTTCGGATAGGGTATGTGATTAACCTGCCGCTACCAGTCCTAAATAGTGGGACTGCCCGCCAGTCGTTGCTTAGGAAGAAAGCCTTCTTTAATGCTTGGAGCGCTATCTGTGTGTCACATTTTTATGGCAGAAGGATCGCACAGATGGTTGAGGCCTTCGCTAAATTTCGTGTGTCTGCGCTATTACCGCGATTACTCGCTTCCTCTTGCTGGCGGTACTGATGCAATATGTAACAGTGTGTTTTTCTTAATTTTTGCTTATTTTAGCAACGACAATACAAATAATGCACCCACTTTTGTGCGGGAGTAAGGATGGAAAGGATAAATTTTTGGGTTTGAGGAATGATTTATTGTTTTTTGGTTTTTGTGTTTAGAAACAGGAAAAGTAGGTAAATTTGGAAGAATGCGAGGACCGTGCTTTATGTGGGATTCGAACCGACAACCTCTGGGATGGCAGGCTAGTGCACTTACGCTACACTGCAGAGGCCGCAAATACAACTATCGACACAAATTGTTAGTAAAATCAGTTCATTAACCTTTAAGATAACAGATCCAATGTTTCCAAAGTAGGTTTCAATTCTTTTTATATGCTTCTCAGGGGAGCTTTTCATGAATTTGCTGATTTCCTACTTGGATTTGTCAAAAACTTGCGCTGATATGCAGGAAATTTTAATTTGAGAATCCCTGCATCACTAAATGATTTCAATTCACAACTCATGTCTCTGAAGGGTTTAGAGAAAATCTACATGCCGATATGTGAATTAGGGTGGTCCGTAAAAAAATAAATTAACTATTTTTTTTTTCAGTCTCCGCCCGTAAAAATAACATTCAGTGTTTCCCCTCAATACCTAATAGAAATATGCTTATCCTTCTTGCCAATACATATATTAGGGTGGTCTGTAAAAAATAAATTAACTTTTTCCAGTCTCACTCCTCAATACCTAATAACTCGGTGACAGATAAATTTTGGTCCCGACGGTTAAGGCGCATCGCACAGGCTTCCAAATTCAGATTAGTCTATGAAATTCATTATTTTTTAAATCTATTACTCAAAAAATGTTTAGTAATAATATCTGTGTAAATATATGCAAATGTCTCTTTATTTATGTATTTTTTTATTTTCTTTTAGTTTTAATTTTTTGAGTCATCGTAGAAAAATCAGAATTTTGGCCCACATTAACTGCTTCTAAACGTGACCAAAGTTTGTATGTGGTATCTTCAATTAATGTAAAAGCGATTTTGGGCATTAGATAAAAAAAAAATTGTATCAATTTTTTTAGTCCCTATAGAGGAGTCTGAATTTTGCACCAGCGCGACTCGCTTTAACTCTGATGACGTTACTGATGACGTTTGGCCAGAATATTCTGCAAATGATGCGGAGGCATTCGTTGATGAAAGATTGTAGCCTCTGTGTGATGGTGTTAGAGACCAGCCATGTTAAGGTTCCGCACAACAATTCGGACTTTACGAATGATCCCAATATTCGTAGTTCTTTCGTACTCCCCCATACTGTATGCATTTGCCCGAATGCCGCCCTGGCTTTGTGTAGCCTGCCTTACGTTATTGTGGTTAACTCTCATAGCCTTGGTCTTGGCGATGAGAGTTTGTGAGAGAGGAGGCAGATGTCATCGGCGAAGTTCAAGTCCTGAAGATGTCTGATGAAACTCCATGCGATACCTTTTTCGTGCAGTGTCAGTTGGCTCATGACGTCATCAAGAACGATAGCGAAGAGAAGGAGTGACAGGGGGCAACCTTGCCTTACGTCTGCATTGGTAGTGAATGAATCGCTAATATCGCCTTTGTGAAGCACTGTCAGTTCGGAGTTCCCGTAGAGGGCTTTGATGAGACGGATTATCTTGGCGGGGACTCCCTTTCTACTCAGTACCAGCAATATTGCGTCTCATTTCATAAAGTCTACGAACAGCGTGTAGAGCGGGGAGCGCCACTCAGCTGATTGTTCAACTATAATCCGAAGTGTGTTGGCTTGGTCAACATAGCTTCGGTGAGGGCGAAAACCAGTTTGCTCGTCTCTTGTTTATCTTTGTGCCTTGGATATCTTTGAGCCTGCTTTTTATGATCACGGCTACAATTTTGTAGAAGGTGTTAAGTAGGATTATTGCTCGCCAGTTGCCGCAGTCACACGGATTGCCTTTCTTGGGCAGCTTCACCATGATGCCTTTTGTCCAGGACGGAGGCAGCTTTTCATTGCTCCAAACGGCGGTAATGTGGGGATGAAGAAATTTCGCGGATATTTGAGGCTATATGCCATCTTCGCCCGCAACTTTGTTGAGCTTCAGCTTCTTAATTGCATCCTTTCCTCCTCTAGGCTGGAGCAGGATGTTGTTATTTGATTGCTGGTTGTTGTGCTGCCCACTTCAAAGCTAGGTGTACTGCTAAGAGCAGTGTTGCTAGTTGCTTCAAAGTGATCTTTCCATCTGCGGATTTGGGCATCAGCAAAGCACCGTTCAGATCTCTGATCGGCTGGTTGTTGTTACTCTGCTAGTTGGTTAAGTGGCCAACTATGCGGTACAGCTGTCTCATGTTGTTTACTCTTTATCGCTAGCAAGATTCCAGTGAAATAATTTACTAAGTATTACATTTTATGTCAATCATTCGTACCATAAGTTCAATCTTCTTGGGTTTCAATCTTTGATCTCTTCTGCGTTGATGTTCTTCTCACCTAATTATTATAGTTTTTTTTTCAATTGTGCTTCCAATGTAGTTGATGCTTTTTCAAGACTTCCTCATTGCAATCACTGACTTTGACTGATTCAGTTCCCGCTACTTATTATCGGCATTTCTATTGTTGTAAAATATTCACAAATATTTAAGTATGCCAATGATATAAAACATTTTATGTCATACACTTTGATCGAGGGAAGGTCATTCGCACAAATAAATTGCAAATAAAGCAAATGATCTGCCATTAAATCTTAAGAAATGTAAAATATTGTGCCATGCACGAAAACCTGTTCAGCTGGTTTCATATAAAAGGCGCAATTATAGGCTGAAACAAGTAATGATATACTTTTAATACAGTGCTACAAAATTGATATACCTATATACGAAACTAGACCTCAAATGTAATAAATTTTCATATGTAGTATTTTTACAGAGTGTACGATTTTTTTTTGAAAGGAGCTAAAAGCTTTTAGAAGTAAATATATTTGTTTCAAAAAAATCATATAAATCTAAAAGTATTCAAGGATTGGAAATATTTGTTTTTTATTGAGCCCATTATTTATTGCTTCTGTTAATTAACATATTTATAATATACTAGCAAACCCGGCCCCCTTCGCTGGGCACACTAAAATAGAATAGATATGGTTTAGAACAGAAAATATATGATTTTCATATTATTTATTTCTTTATTCTTTATTCAAGCGCTTTGGCATAAACAATATTTTTTGTTTTTCTATTTGTTTTTGAGTAAATATAAAATATAAATTGAAAATCAGGAAAAAAGAAGATTGTTTTTAAATCAAATCAACGCATATGAATAAACAATCGTCTTTTTTCCTGATCATCCATGAATTTTTCGTTTCGATTTATATGTTTTATTAAGCATTGGAGCTTTTTTAACCATTATCCATTTATATTTTTCAAAAAAAAAAAAACGAAAAAAAATTTTTTTCCACGAACACAAATTTCATTCGGATTTCACATTAAATTCTCAAATTTCAGAAAGAAATTATTCACTGTTTCAAAATCCACTCCAAAAAAATTTACAAACAATTTTTACATGTTGCACTTACGTTTTTTCCTTATGGCATCCAAATCAGAAAGAAATATTGACACATTGTAACTCACACTGTCAATTTGACAGTTCAGTTCCGCCCCAAGCGTTAAAAAAGTAAGCGACATTATGGCTGGTTCAAAAGAACGCTGTACCCGTTGCCAGTGCTCCGAATTACAACGAAACTTTACGAAACCAATTTTCAATACTTACTTAACAATGTGCGTAAGTTTGGTTTAATTCGGTGCAAAGACACGGCGGGTCCACGTTTCGGCATATATTTTGAGACCCTAGTCATCAATAGGTATGAAAATTACCCCGTATTAAAGCACTTATCAACATTTGATACCCATATTGTACATACACAACCAAAGGTTACCCGGGTCCACGTTTTGACCTATATCTCGAGACCCTATCTACCAATAGGTATTCAAACTATACGGAAATAATCTTCAATACCTACTTAACAATGTGTGTAAGTTTGGTTTAATTCGGTTCAAAGACACGGCGGGTCCACGTTTTGGCATATATTTCGAGACCCTAGTCATCAATAGGTATGAAAATTACCCCGTATTAAAGCACTTACCAACAGCTTTCATTTGATATCCATATTGTACAAACACATTCTAGGGTCCACATTTTGGTCTCTATCTCGAGACCCTAGTCACGGAGCGGATGGAAATACTCTGAACTAAAGCATTCACCAACAGCTTCCATTTGATACCCATATTGTACATACACATCCGAAGGTTACCCGGGTCCACGTTTTGACCTATATCTCGAGCGCTATTTCCAAAATAAAATATAATCCATGTTACTCGTGGATGATGTAGCTTTCGAATGGTGAAAGAATTTTTAAAATCGGTCCAGTAGTTTTTGAGCCTATTCATTACAACCAAACAAACAAACAAACAAACAAAGTTTTCCTCTTTATAATATTAGTGTAGATACAACTACGAAGCTCTTTGTATAGAATCTCGCATAACTTTAGAAGAATTTCTGCATTGTTATGTAAAACACCAGGTTCTTATAGAATAACCTACAATATCGTGAAAAACTAGCCCTTCGCCCTAAAATCGCGCGTTGTTAATTTGTACAATTCGATATTATGTAGAGCAAGGAGCATTTCCACAATCATGGAAAATTGCTGTAATCATTCCCATTCCCAAACCAAACTTCCTCATTTCCTATTACAGGCCTATAACCCAGTTACCTTGCATGTCGAAAGTCTTGGAGAAGATCATTGCTCGTCGTCTTGTATGGTTTGCAGAGCAAAATAAACTCTTAAACCCACAATAGTTTGCATTCTAGAAAAACTTAGGCGTTATGGATCCACTCCTTAGCTTTGAAAACTTTATCTCAATAGCCTTAGCAAACAGAAACCATGTTTCGGTACTTAGTATAGACTTTGAAAAGGCGTATCATAGCATTGGCTCGCACGTTGTCTTGGAAGAACTTAGTCGCTGGAAATTCGGAGAAAAAATATATAAAGTCATAAGATTACCTTGTGGAAAGTGTATCAAATAACACGCTGATTTGGATCCCTAGAGTTTTAAAATACAGAAACAAGCTTTTGTTTTAATGCGTTTCCTCATGTCAACACAAAACAAGTAAAAATGGTGGAAAATCAACGACTTCACAAATTTTAAATCAAGCCAAAGAACTGCACCTACTTATGTCACCTATTCTCGTAGAAAAACCATCTCAACCAGAATGGGTCATACGAAGCTATTTAGTCATAAATAATTTACTGGCCCCGATGAATTCAAACAATTATATCTAGAAACAGTTACTACTTTGAAATCAGACTGGGAAATATTATTTACTGACGGATCTAAAACCGATACCTGTACTTCATTTGCCGTAACAAACGAAATAGGTACCACTATAACCGTTGGAGTTTTACTAAGTTACTGCTCAATTTTCACAGCCGAAGCTGCTACGTTCATTGAATGCAAATCGACAATCGAGGCTATTTGAACCCAGCTAATAACTCCCCAGAAATCACAAAAATACGCAACATGCTCACACAACAAAAAGGTTCAGCCAAACTTATGTGGGTTCCGGATCACAGTGGCAGTAAAGGTGACGAACAGGCCGATAGTAGAGCTCTAACCTAGTAGAGCCCTAACTTAGGTAGTGATGGTTGCCCAGAGAGTAGGGCCCACTTGGACGAAAAAAGTTTGGTTCATCCTTTGTGATACCATTGCAAGAGGATGAAGGAAAAAAGGGGAGAAAGGGAAGGGATGGGGAATGGTGAGTGTTTGTGGACTACGAACGGTGACTAGTCTGCGGTTGTGCTAACCTCTTTATGCTGCTGATGAAGTTCATCAGATTTTTGTTATCAACAGCTGCTACATATATCAGCAGGCGCAGAAAAGAAGTGAGAACCAAGATGCTTGAATCTTAGTCCCGCGAAAGCTGGGCAGTTAAGGAGCAGGTGCTGAGATGATTCCACTTCATCCTCCATACAGCTGGCGCAAAAAGGACTCGAAGTAATTCCGAGTCTCACGGCATGTATACCTCGCGGACAGTGCCCCGTGAGGATGCCCACGAAATTTGAGAGATGACATTTTGTCATCCCCAGGATATCCCTCGAACGCCTCCTATCCAAAAGTGGCCAGAAGGACTTCGCGACCCTAAACGCTCGTGTACTTGCCCAGCGCTCGCTGAGTTAGTGCAGAGCCCATCCTTCCAGGAGTAGAGCGCAGGTTGTCAAGGGGATCCCGATCCTCTGCTTTCGCGGGCACATTACCTCACAGGTCCCTTGTCTGGCCAGCTCGTCGGCTTCGCAGTTTCCTGCAATGTCACTGTGACCAGGTACCCAAATTATCTTTATGTTGAAGAATTCTGATGCAATCGAAAGGGAGACCAGGCATTCCCTGACCAGCTTCGAATGCGCCATAATAGAGCCTAGGGCTCTAATAGCCGCTTGGCTATCGGAGTAAATATTTAACTTCTTAACAGTTATTACGCAAGTAAGTAGCCAGTCAGCTGCTTCTTTAATTGCGGTCACCTCTGCTCGGAACACACTGCAGTGATCCGGAAACCTGAATTTGAGTTTGATGGGGAGCTCTTTGCAGAATACTCCTCCTCCAACTCTACCGTCCAGCTTTGAGCCATCCGTGAACAGGTTAACAAGGCCCTGTCCCCAAGTGTTGCCCCCGGTCCACTCCTCCCTTGGTGGAATATGGGTGGAGAAAGTTCCGCTTGGACTTAGCGAGGGCACACACTGATCCGTCGGCGAGGGGATGAACTCAAAGTTTCTAAGGATGCTTGAGTGCCCATATGTGAGATTGAGCTTATAGCCCAAGCCCCTCAGTCTGATTGCGGTGCGTGCAGCGGCAATTCTGCCTGCGATGTCTACGGGTACCACATTTAACATTACATTAAGCGCCAGAGTAAGAGTAGTTCGAAGCGCCCCACTGATTCCAATGAGTGGAGACCTCTGAACTCTCTCTAGCTTTTTAACTGATGTCGTCCTCTCCAGTGAGTTCCACCAGACAATGACTCCATATAACAAGATTGGCTTTATTATGGTATTATAGAGCCAAAATACAACTTTAGGCGAGAAGCCCCATCTTTTGCCAATAGCGCCCTTGCACCCGTACCAGGCGATTGTTGCTCCACCATGATGCTTTTTGTTGAGGACGGAGGCAGCTTTTCATTGCTCCAGACGGCGGTAATGTGGGGATGAAGAGTTTTCGCTGATATTTGCGGATCGTCAGTCATTAGTTAAGGCTGTATGCCATCTTCGACCGCAGCTTTGTTGAGCTTCAACGTTGGGATAACGCTATGGTATTCCCTCAGCTTTATACTCAGTTCATGATTGTATTCTGTAATTGAACAGTTTTACTTTTCACAGCTCGGCGCGAAAACGAAACCTATTCGTACGTCATGCAGTCCGCGCCCTGTTGAGCATTGAGTTTATTATTAAAAAAAAAATGCTTTATAAGAGCAATGCGCTCTTTGGTCAGTCATACAGCCTGCTAATGGATATTTCTGATTTTCATGTTCGAAAGCATGTGAAGCAATCCAAAACCATCCAACTAACAGCTGATCTGCACTATACGAGTGTGTACGTACATAGATATACAATAACCATCACTCTATAATTATTTTGTACTAATTCGTATTTTTCAAATTTCATTGCAATAAGAAAATGCATTAACCAAAACAATTCGGCATTGATAAAACAATAACCAGCACGTACTTGTGGAATGCTCCACCTTCACATAATTCAACGGCATGGCGGCAAAGACGACCTTCCAATGATTTTCAAATGAAATACTTACCTAAAATAAGCGCATTTTGTACTAAATACCATAATTTCAATTCATTAGTATGCATTACTTTTTGGATTGTCCATAACTACATGATACGAATTTTGTTTTTTCTATTGGAAAAATTGCATTGCTCTATCGTTCCGCTTGAAGCTTAGAAGTTGCAATAGAAAACTCATTCAACCAAATTACGGCAACAATTTGTTTTGGTAGAAACTGCGAGTCCAACACAAACAGAGTACCGTTTTAGCAATTTTTCTGTGTTTGCTTTGTGAACTCGAGTAATTTAAAGTTGAATAATTTAAGTCGAGGAAAGGAACCATTTCTGTTATGCTCGTACATTTCATACACTTGCATATGCGTATGTGTGCGTGTGTGTGTATGTGTCAGCTACAGTTAATTTTATTTTAATGCCACATGCAATTCGTTTATTGTTTTTTGTGGCAAATTGCATTAAAAACTAAAAAAAAAAAAACTACAAAAAATACAAAAGCAACCGAACAGTCTGATAAGTAACAAGCCGTTGAACTGGATCAGGAATTGGCATGCAGGCGGGTGGACTTACAGGTTTATGGACTAGCGGTTAGTCGCCCAGGCGCACAGAGCAAGTGACGTTGCGAATATTGCTCTGGTTAGCGTTTTAACTGTTTTTTTTTTCGTTTTCGATTTATTTTACATACTTATGCAATACGGCAAAGCACCACAAAAACCACCTTTCCAAACTCAATCAGCAAATCACCTTGTCGAGCGAAGTGAATACGCTGCACATGCAAGCGCGAAAACAGTCAGAATATTCAATATGCATGCATAGATACCTAAACATACCTATACATATATACCTTTACCTATACATATACATATTTACACACATATTTTTATATATTTGGGTGTTGGCTGGTGGCTGGTGGCTTGGTTCGGTTTATCTAGTGCGCCGTTGGTGCTTAGTTGGTCATTTATTTATTTACCCAATCGATTCGGCAAGCTCATGGTTCACAGACAAATAGGCTAGTTGGACAATTTTGTATGAAAATCGCTCAATTTTCTAGCAGCCATTCTACAAAGAGCATTTGGGCCCAGCTAAGTTTGGTGTAAATACCAAATATGCGCCGACAATGGAGTGTAGTTTGGCCGATGTGTGCACTTACCATTCGATTACCAATTCTTTAAATGCACTGTCACTTTTTTGATCAAGATTTTTATTTTTTATACTCCACACCCACTCTCCAATGATTTGTTAACGTTCGAATGAATTTCGATTTCATAATTAAGAGTTTCTTTTTATTAATTCATTACCATTACTTTGTTTTGCTTAGCTAATACTGACGAATATACTGAAATCGGATCTGCATATAAAATTTAAAATGGTATATTTTTTTCTAATTAACACTAATTGTTTGTTTGTTTTAAACGCGATTGTTATTCCTGAGCGACTAAAAAGGTTTCCAAGCTTCACTTTGTTTTTTATCGCATAGTGAAGAAGGAGATTACATAAAGATGTGGAAAGCGCGTCGCCTTGTTTTACGCCACAGGAGATTTCGAAGGGCTTTGACACTGCTTGTTGTACAATTACTTTTCCAGTGGTGTTAGTTAGTGTTGCCATAACGAGCTGAATAAGTTTGTCGCTGATACCCAAGTTGGAGAGCGCTTCTGGGAGTTTATCTCGGAGGATACTATCAAAAGCTTGTTTGAAATCGACGAACAGGATGTGTACGTCTAAGTTGCATTCATAGCACTTTTCAAGATTTTGCTTTAACATAAAGAATTGATCTGTAGTTCATCGACCTGGGTGAAGTCCGCCTTGGTATTTGCCCAAGATTTTTTATGCTTCTGCAGTTAGCCGGGATGCGAGGATTCGAGATAAGATTTTATATGTGGAATTTAGGAGAGTGATTCCACGGTAGTTTTCACAATTTAATTTGTCTTCCTTTTTGTGAATAGGAGTTACCAACCCAACACGCCATGCTTCCGAAATGCTGCCTCGGTAACATATTCTTAAAAAGAGGTGTAGCAGAACTTGACGTCCGTTGTCGTCGAGGTACTTCAGCAGCTCTATGGGAATGCTTTATCAAGTTCCATCAAAGTTGAGAGATGATGCGCTTGCTGTAATGGGGTTATATAGATCTGAAAAGAATTTTTTCCACCGTTCGATAACGCTACTTTCTTCAGATAATATAATTCCGTTTTTATCCTTACAGATGTTAAGACGAGGCAGAAAGTCTTTTGTTTGTTGTTTGGCACGCTTGTTAAATTTTCTAATGCCTTTGGTGTGATAATCCGTCACGAGTTGTTTAAGTTCTCTCTTTTGTGACTGCTTTCTCTTGGCGCGGCATAATTTAGTGGCGACAATTCTCTCGGCTTTGTATGCCTCTTTACTTACTCTGGTGGGCCTTCTTAGCTTTCTTTGCCGAGCTTCATTTTTCTTAGCTATTGCCTGGGCGCATTCAGCAGTCAGCTTCCCTATGCTTTCAGTAGCGACCTTAGTAAAAGAGAGTTTTATATTCTCCCACTCTGCATCGATATTTTCATTTTGGGCGTGCGGCTCATACTGATGCAGTAATAAGTTTTGAAATATTTTGGCGTTTGTAGGGTGTGCAAGTTGTCCTGTGTTCCATTTTGGTCTCGTTAAACCTTTTTCTTGCTTGTGCATGGTTATGCGATTATTAAATTTTATTTTTACTAGAAAATGATCGCTATCAATATTTGCACTGCGGCATGAGTGAACGTCTGTTATTGAGGATCTCCACCGTCTCGATATTAAAACATGGTCAATTTGATTGGATAAGTAGGTTCCAGGGATTGTCCAAGTCCCTTTGTGAATATACTTGTGCGGGAAATGAGTACTACTTAGATACACATTCCTGTTAGTTGCGAACTGACAGAGCCTTGGTGTAAAGCCAAGGAAGTATTTCGACATTTTTTGTGACAGTAGAAAGCCAGTGCCATATTGACCGCTTCTGTTTGGCATTCCACTATAGAAAAGCCTGTATTCTTTTCTTCTGATTTCTCTCTGTCCTTTCCAACGCGGCTCTTCAAGAGCTAAGATATCTACGTGGAACTTACTCATTTGCATCGCTGCTTCCTGCATTGCTCCTGCTCTTAGGAGAGTTCGAACGTTCCAGGTTCCGAGAGTCAAATCATTTGTCCTTTTTCGTTGCTGAGGTCGTTTACCCTGATCAGTTTTATTTATCCTCACAGCCTCGGATTCTTAACATTTCTTAACATAAACTTTTTTTTTCTTAACATAACGTTTCTTAACATAAACATTTTTGTAAGTTTGGGTTGTTAGCCCAACGAATAACCCATTTTTTAAGGCAGTAGAGACTACCAAACAAAGGTCACATTTATATATCGAGCCGCTTGCTACAAGACAGATGCCCGCTGGGCATGTTTTGGTCCACGGGTGGTGTTTTATTTCCCACCTGCCCTGCATATCTGCCGAGCATTCCCCTATCCGCCACCTGGGGACGCGTCCGATGGAATGCTGCCAACTTCACACTACCTTTTTAAATAATTTTTTTAAATCCTTTTTTTAGGTTAGGTTATGTTACAATGCTTGCCCACAGAGAGAGCCCACTTGAACGAAGAAATCAAATTCATCCTTTTTATTACCATTGCAAAGAAAGTGAGGTAGAGGCAACAGATAGGATTGAAGGAGTGAGAAAAGGAGTGGTGGGAAGGAGCGGTTGGGTTAACCGCTCCATCAGATTTTTAATATCAAGACCAGCTATATTAGCAGACGTAGCAAAGAAGTGAAAACTAAGAGACCTAAATCTTAGCTAACAAAGTGTAAAAACTACTGCGAAATATCGCACAACATATAATATAAATAACTAGCAAAACTCATCAACAAAAGGCTTATTAGTTATGCCAAAAAAGTTTTACCAGAATACCAATGTGGTTCCAGGCCCTGAAAAGCGACAACGGATGAAACATTCTGCCTAAAACAGTCCATAAAAAATGCTGTAAGCACAACATCAACCTTCACATGCTGTTTATTGATTTTAGGCAAGTACTTAACAGCATTAACAGAATGAATATACCAAAATTTTTGATTAATGTGGAATCTCTCTCAAAATTAACGCACATTTTGGTAAAAGGAAAATTATCTGACGCCTTTAAAATGCAGACTGGAGTTAGGCAAGGCGACATACCGTTTTTAGATCCGGGAAGAACCGGGCATATACTTAACAGAACTTCACAAATATCCTAGTACCCGGATGATATTGCGATAACCAGCAAAAACCTCAATGCATTAGCAAATACTTTTAGTCCGGGAGCCAGGGGTCATTTTGACCTCACCATTTCATGCCAACTGATTTTAATACTTAAGGCAGACGCCATCCAATGGATGACAAAACCAATCGTCAGCTGGTCCAGTAGCGGTGAGTACGTGCGTGGGATGCTGCGAAACGTGTCGAAAAACAGTTTTTAACAACTCATTTAAATGTGAAATTTTTTTGTGTATTGTTGACATTTAGTAGAATAAAAAAAAATAGTCTGATTCGCGGTAGAGGGGGTAAAACAGGTCAGCTAAACAGGTGAACTTGTAAACAAAATTGAAAAGTAAAACTACTTTATGCCGATTGAAATTTTTTTACATAATTTTGGACACATATGACAATATAATAATGATGGTCAGCGGTGGGAAGACCGTCAGCCGAAGCAAGAATGTATTATTGCGTCCAAACATCTCGGCGGCGCGCGGAATTTTCAATGCTCATGTCATTTCAACAATACTTGAAAAAAATTTCAGCCGGTATAAAATTAGTTGGTAGAAATTTTTTTTCGACACGTTTCGTACCCTCCCACAATCACACCCACCGCGGGTGCGCCAGCTGATGTTCACTTTCATTACTCTTGAAAGGTAAGTCACAAGTAGGGTTGCCAGATGATCTG
Organism: Anastrepha fraterculus; assembly: GCA_037575425.1. Classification (NCBI taxonomy): domain Eukaryota; kingdom Metazoa; phylum Arthropoda; class Insecta; order Diptera; family Tephritidae; genus Anastrepha; species Anastrepha fraterculus. Next base: position 30,403 of record JAYXIM010046130.1, read on the forward strand.
GACTTGGCTGGATTGTCCAGATATTTCCCTTCATGTCCAGATTTTTAAAATCATGTCCAGACGAAATCAATATACAGAAAAAACCAAAAATGTGGATTTTGGATTTTAAAATGCTAGAAACACATCTTTTATTGTCAAATTTTTTTATTGTAAATTTAACATTTTTGGAATTTTTGAAAAATCATACAAATTTTGCACCTTTTTCTAAGGAAAAAAATTAGAAAATATCGACATATTTGTTGTTCGACATTTTTGTTGTTTCTGTGTATGCACATTGGGCAAAAAACTTTATAAAAATTGCCAGTGAATTAACAAGTGAGATTTTTCCGGCGTTAAATTTTATCAGCTAATTCAGATGTCTCAAAAGAAGGCTGGCTGCCTGGATAAATTTATTGTGAAGGGCAAAGAAAGTACAGACGCAGTATCAACATCACAAGCTGAACTCATATCGGTATTTCACAACGTTATTCATGGTTTAAGTTATAATAGCATGGATTGTCACATTAAGCTTTGCCGAAGTATTTTTTTTATAGTAAAATAGCAGCGAATATTTCATGTGGTCGCACAAAAGCTGCGGCAATTGCACGAAACGTTTTAGCCCCATACGCTCAAGAAAATTTAGTGGCCGATATCCAAAACAGTTATTACTTTTCGATCGGTAATGATGCAGCCAGCATTGGAAACCAAAAGGTTTATGCATACACAGTTCAGTACTTTAATTATAACGTCGGGATTCGTAAAAGACTACGAGATTTCTATGAAGATTTTAACGGTTCATCCAAAGATATTTTTGGAAATATTAAATCAAAGAATCCAATAATCTGCATTTGAGACAGGTTTGGACGTTTAGCGCAGATAACGCGGCAGTCAATTACGGTGTGCACAATTCCGCTTTTCAAAAGCTGTTAGAGCTCAATAATAATGCTTTAAAAGCAAACTGCAACTGCCATGTAATTAATAATTGTTTAAAGCACGCTCTTAATTCTTCATCTGTCGATATTGAAAACATAGTAATAAAGATTTATAATGAATTTAGTTCCTCAGCTATTACTTCCAATAAACTAAAAGCTTGTTTCGAGTTTGCGAACTTTGAATATAAAAGCCTCTTACGCCATGTGCCCACTCGTTGGCTTTCATTGTCACCGGCTTTAGAACGGTTAATTTATAAAGGAGAACAAAACACTCGAAAGGAATTATGGGATTTTGTTACCAGCAGACAAGTGGAGGATGACATAAGCCAAGAATATGAAGAATGTTTTGAAGAAAGCATTTCAGAGACTTATTTATTTTTTCATGTTCACAATGTAATGTAAGCGTTTCAGACAGCAGTATTAATGCTGGAAAGTGATGAATGCACTATAGTTGACGTTGGCCCTGTAATGCGAAAATTATTAGACAGTTTGAAAAGCAAAATCAAAGATAAATTTTATGGAAACAGAGCCAGATCTATTTTAAAAAATCTTCCAGCACAAGATGGCAAAGATTTTAAAGCCGAAGTTGAAAATTTTTGCTGAGTTGAAAAGAGTGCTGTGAAATATTTGGAATCACACTATGATTATAAAGATTATATCAACATGGATGATATCTATTCAGAATATTGTTGCTTGCGTACAGTGTATGATCAATTACCAAAAACCCTATCAAATGACAAAATATGGTAAATTTTTTTCAAAAAATCAAACGACGAGATGAAATATTTAAAAAAAGTAGAGTATTTTGTCTTTTCGATACCAATAAGTAATGCTTATTGCGAGAAGGTATTTAGCTTATTCAATAGCCTTTATGCGAAGGGAAGAAATCGTATGTATTTAGATCTCATGAAAGCAGAACTTGTTATAAGGCTTAATTTTGATAACGATTGTAGCTGGTTTATTGATTTATTAAATAACCCAAGTGGTAAAAACATGGTGCAAGCTGTCAGTAACAATAACAAAGATATGCGCAATTAAAGTAAGCTTGGTACTCTCTTCTACTCTTGGTATAATTAATATTTAATTCTTCAAATGGCTTATCCATTAAGAAGGTCGAAAAAACTTTATCCGTTTCTTAGACGGGCTTATTTGAAATTATTTAAACTTCTGTTAATGTTTAATTTGTGAGAGAAGCTGAAAGCAAAAACAGGAGGAACTTTTGAAAATCCTGTGTATTTAAAATAAATATAAAAACCACTAATTTTAAAAAACTGGAACTGGAAAAATATTTTTAAAAATTGTTTACTAAAGTTTTGAAATGTTTGTATGTTTTTATTTATTTTTTATTTGTCGCACCTTACCGAATGTATGCATGTATCTCTGCACATAGCACTTATAAAATACTTGTATATTATTTTTTGCTTTATATGTTACAGAAAAAAATTTTATCAAAAAAGGAACTAAGTGTTGTACGCAATATATTTAAAGCAGAATAAATTTAAATTTTTGTACAGATAAATCAAGCGACTTCAATTAACTTTGTCCAGATATATTGTTCATATGTCCAGGCTCAGGCCAATGTATATCTGGCAACCCTAGTCACAAGTATAGTGAAGAATTTAACGGTATAAAAACGCAGTCCAAAGCGACCCCTGGCTCCCGGACTATTTCTGTGACATAGAAAAGGCAACCGGTAAAATTGGATTGGGAATTAACGAGGAAAGAATAAAAGATAGTTTGAAGCGATGAGAACTTTCACGTATCTGGGGTTTGAACTAAACCACGACAACGCAATGAGCATTACAATCGACGAGCGATTACAAGCAGCAAAAAGCGCATTCTACTCACCTATTAAACTCTTTAAATCGAAGCTGCTGAACCGTGCTTGCGAAATTTCGCTGTATAAATCTATAGTCCAACCAGTTCTTTGCTACGGATCGGAGTCTATGTGAAAAAGACAAAAACAAACTCCAAGCATTCGAGAGAAAAATTTTGAAAAAATCTTCAGTGCAATCAAAGACAACGGTGAGTAGCATATAACATGGACCAACTTAGAAGAGGGGAAAATGTTGGCGGTTCATAAATGCTGACAAACTAGAAGACGACATGAGGAAACTCAAGATCACCAGTAGGAGGGAAACAACCAAGGATCGGTTCAAATGGAGACATTTTGTGCAGCAGGCCAAATGTCGATGATGAAATCATAGCTCCGCGAGAGCAGGGCAGCTAAGGAGAAGCTGCTGTGATGATTCCACCTGAACTTCCATACAGCTGACACAAAAGGGACTCGATGTAGTTTGAAATCTCACAGATCGCGGATAGTTTCTTGTGAGGACACCCACGAAATTCAATAAATGAGTTTTTGTCAACCTCTTAAGATCCCTCGAACGTCTCTGATGCACACGTGGCGAGGAAGATTTCGTGGCCTAGCTAGTTTGCCTACTTGCCCGGCGCACGCTGAGTTGATGCAAAGCCCATCTTTCTAGGAGCAGAGCGGAGGTGATCAAGGGGATCCTCTTCTTTCGCGAGGAAATAATCTCACTGGTCTCTTATCTGGCCAGCTCATGCGTCTCGCAGTTTCCCGCAATGTGGCACTGACCAAGTAGCCAGATGAGACTTATGTCAACGAATTCAGATGCGGTCTAAAGTGAAACCAGGCATTCCCTAATCAGTTTCAAATTTCGAATGCGCCGCCATTGAGCCCATGACCCTAATTGCCTCTTTACTTCTTCCTTCCTCACAAAGTCACATAACACGAACATTTTGTAATTGAACTTAAAATATTTCATTTATTCCAACTTCATTTCGTAACCTGTTTTTTTTTTAGTTCCCTTAGGCAAAGTTACAAAAATTAAGGGAAATAAATCCCTGTTGATATTTATTGAATGACCACAAAATGACTTCTTTGGATTATATAAATTTTCTTAAAGGAAAAATAAATAACGAACGAATATATTTTTTATGTGTGAGCCAGTGAGATATATTATATAATAATAGAATATTTGAAAAAATATTGGGAGTATTTTAAAACAAAACAAATGCTGATTAAGTCTTGATCCACCAAAAAAGAAACTCGAATGCGCCATAAAAAACAACCGATTTCCAGTCAGATCTACAATAACTCAGACGCTTTCCCAATCTCAAGTCCACATTTATGGAGTAAGGATTGCAATTTATGATTTTAGCCTAACAACGGATGGATTACACAGGGCAACAAAAAAAAAAAACCTGCGGCAAAAATTTTGATAATGGTTTTCATTAGCACTTGTATTATATATATTGAGTATGAAATTACATTTTTTGAATTGACTCTGGTTCTTGAGATAAACGCAAAATTAAAAATTACTAAAAAAATTTAAAGTGCCCTCCTACAGTTGCACTAATTTGATTAAACCTTACTACGGTTTCGTTATCTGTTTGCATATTTAGGTACAACACTTTCACTTATTTGCTGTTAGACTGTATACTAAATACCCCTGTTTCATATGTCTATGGGATAGTCGCGCAAAAAAAGAACATTGGACTAGAAAGGTTTGGCCTTTGAGAGTAAATATGGAAGTAGGAAAAGCAAATGTGGTTCATGAACCACTGATAAGCCGAGAAAATATTCTTCTTCCACCACTTCACATCAAGCTTGGGCTAATGAAACAGTTTATCAAAGCCCTTGATAAGACCGGTGACTGTTTTAAATATGTGTGTCAAAAATTTCCGTCTTTAAGTATGGAAAAATTAAATGCAGGTGTCTTTGATGGGCCGCGGATGCGTACTCTTATAAAAGACATTGAATTTATAAACCATGTGTCACAAATTGAATCTAAAGCATGGCTAAGCTTTGTCTTAGTAGTCAAAAATTTTTTGGGGAATCATAAGGCACCAGATTACCAAAAACTAGTTGATGAAATGCTTCGAAATTTCTGCAGTTTAGGAGCTAATATGAGCATTAAATTGCATTTTCTTCATAGCCATTTGGACAAATTCCCGAAAAACTTGGGCGATTATAGTGAGGAACAGGGAGAACGGTTCCACCAGGATATAAAAATAATGGAAGAAGAAAGGTACCAAGGTCGAAGGGACTGCCACATGATGGCAGACTACTGCTGGACCTTATTAAGGGATTGTCCTAAGCAAAACCATAACAGAAAAGCCAACAGAAACACTTTTTTATAATGTTTTTAAATTATTTAAGTTAACTGCAAATATATATTTTTGTTTTTGTATTATTTTTAATGAAATATATTAATAAAAATATTTTTTTAGTGCATATTGGTATTTTAATACTGTTTTTTTCAGTGAAATAGATAATAGTCTTTATCTCAAAAACTAGAGTCAATTTGAAAAATCTAAAATTTTTCTAGTATTCAGCACACTAGTCTCACACAGAATTGACTTAAACCAACCCTGCCGCAAAATGACTGTTCCCCAGTGTTATAATTGGCGGTTGAAAACGGTTTTATTGTTTTTAAAAATGTTTCCCATTATGATTTGTAGACTTTTATATCGTTTGCATCAATTTTGACCAAAGAACTTTGTCCAGTCGCGTTTCCAGGGCATGAGATTCAAAGCGAAAAACACAAAGCGATCATATAAAACTGTCAAAAATGCCCAAATATTTCTCTATCTCACGTCATATGACTTGACAAACTTTCTCAATCATTTCGTGCACAGCATCGGTGTTTTCTGGCACAGCAACTGATTTTGGCCTAGCTTTTCTGAATTCGTCGGTCAGCGAACAGCGACCACAAGGAAATTCATTGCACCGGTTTTCTTTTACGGTGCTAAGGGATGCAACTAGCTGGTCGTATACAAATTTTAGTTCGTCCATGCGTTCTTGTGTATAATCGCATAAAAATGTTAACGATGTAATTCCATTTTTCCCCGAGATGAATTTTTATAGCCACTGTGAACAACATTAATACGTGGGTTGCCCTTTAACAGGGTCGCCTTTGCTGCACTACGTGTGATTCGATATTTTTATTGAAAATTTCATATTTTTAGCATAAATTTACAAATAACATTTTCACTTACGAGCTTCCTTTGTGCTTTTTTCAGTAAGTTGAGAAATTCATCTCGACCAAAGGAATTAACTCCAGAAAATTTTCGTGCGATAATTTATCACACTTTTCGACATGGCTTATAGAGATAGGAGTACTTTGATCAATTTAGTTCAACTGTTGCATATGAATTACCGTACTTACTCACTGCGAAACCCTGATCACTTAGGACTGTCGATCCTTGCAGCCTGAATTTCGTTAAGGCCGTCTAAAAACAGTTGTTGTGCCAGAAATAATCGGTGCTGTACGTCAACTGATGGCGGGAGATCATCCTGTGACATATCGCGAAATGGAGTCATCCTTGAGGATTAGTGTGACCAGCATCCATTTAATAATGCATGAACGTTTCATCGACAAAAAGATGTTTTTTCGTTAGATACCGCATAATTTAACAATTTCCCAAAAGAGGGCTCGTGGCGATTGAGGTAAAGAAGAGCCACGGTGGTTCAAAGCATATTTATGACATCTTAAAAAGAGACGAATCTTGGATCTATGAACGCGAGTTGAAAATAAAAGAGCAGTAAACTTTGTGGGAGTTAGCAAATGAGCTTAATACAAGGTGATGTACAAAATAAACAAGACTGAGGTAAAATAGAAACGACAGGGCTTTTGTGCCGATAACTTCGAGTTTATTTAATCAAAATAGTCCCCTCTGGCCTCGATACACTGTTTTGCGCGATCTAAAAGCTTTTCGAAAGAGTGTTTCTGGTCAGTGATCGGAATCCGGAATGCCCTTAAGGATGTCGGTAGAAGCCTGTTGGATGGCCTCTACGAACGCAAAACGTTTTCCTTTGATGGCCAAATGCAATTTTCCGAATAGTCAGAAGTCACAGAGAACCATATCAGGCGAATACGCTGAGTGATTGATGGTTAAAATGCGATTTGTAGTCAAAAAATCCGTCACAAGAGTGGATCGATGAGATGGTGAGTTATCATGCAATAAACGCTAGCTTCCTCCTTCGCGGTATTCAGAGCGAATTCGACGCATGCCATGCAACAAACACTTCAACACACGCCAAGATAAAACTTGCATTGACGGTTTGACCCGCTGGACGAACTCCTTGCGGATAATTCCCTTGGAATCGTAAAAACAAATGAGCATCGACTTCATTTTTTACTTCTCCGAACGCAATTTTTTGGGTGGTGGCCTGCCTCTGTAATGAGGCCACTCATGAACTTTGGCCCGAGACAGACAATCATCACCATACACTTTTTTCATCAATTAAAATGTCTCGGTAAAAGTTATACCGATTTTAAAACAAAATTTGATAAAAGTTCTTTGTGCGAAACGTATTTTTGTACCGATGACCCAAACTTACTGCCATTTTAGACGCAATAACTTCTTTTCCACTGAAACGAATGTCACCAAGCTTTCACTGGAAGTCAGCTAGGTATGTAACTCCAAACGCGCCATCAAGAACGTTTTTAATGACCCCAGTCATAATTGTGGCTACTTTTTCCAATAAATCTGACCGTATGGCGTCAATGGTGGCTTGAATATATTTCAAAATATTTGCTTGCTGAGCGCGATGTATGGCAAGTTGTCTCGTCTTGTTGGAACTAATATCGTCGATATCGTCGATGTTTAGCTGATTAATTTTTGGAAACAAAAAATCGGTCAGCGTGGTTCGATGGCGCTTGCTATTCTCCGTAAAGGCAGCTTCTTCCTCAGCACGAAAAAAATAAAGACCAATGATGCCGCCATTGCTCTGTGAACTACGCGAACAGATTGTTTTTTTTTTTAAAGTGAATTTCCACAATTTGGACGCATTGTTCTGGTGTTCAACGATGCATGATGATTTGACAATCCTTACTGAACAAAAATGTTAGCACAGTTTGCCATCCTTAGCTATCAAACCATAGTTATTGATATCTATAGTTCTCATGCAGCTGAAAAACACCCGATATCTATCCTCCAGCAAATAAAGATCCAACGTCGCCACCGGCTAAGTTATGTTGAATGAATAGATTCAAATATTCGGGCCTTGGGAGTATTCGATGATGGCTTTCTAATTCACTGTGGCTTGCCGAGAGAAAGTGCCGAGCTTTGACAAACACGGTTAAAATCATATAGACGGTTACTGTGACAGTAAAGAAGAAGAGTTACCTTGGAGGGGTCAAGTCACTGTGAATTAAATTATATATATTAAAATAAAATTTAGATACTCTAGTAAGTCTACCACCACTTGATGTTTTCCTCCAAGGAGAGGCCTAGAAGGCCATCTGCAGACTAAAGCCCAATGGGAATTTGTACGGCCCCTATCCAGCATTAGACAACATAAAAGGCATGGACTTCGATCCAACGATTCTCTCCATGCTCCTTGATTCTATGCCCAGTCACCAGTCGTACTTGAAAAGAGATAAAGTGTGGTACTGCCAGAGCCTCAATTGTGGTCAAACTCTGAAAATGAGCCCGGAAAACACTGGTTTCGCATTTTCACGGATAACTCCAGGACCAAGCACGGTTCCGTCTCTGGTGTTTACGTGGAATTCAGCTGGACAAACCAACACTTTGCGCTTGGAATGTATGCATCTGTGTTTCAAGCGGAGGTGTATGCTGTTCAAGAAGCGATGCACTTTTTTGAGGAATCAGGTGGAGAAGCAGATCTGTATGCAAAGCTGCGCTCATGGCCTGAGACAGCCTTTTCAAGAGTAAAAATGTTAAGCCCAGAGCCTATTCTGCTGCTCCCTTCTGGATTCATCAACCCACAAGCAAGCTTGGCAGGCTGAGAGAGGTTGCAGATGGACAAAACTGATGTTACCTGTCATGTCCGAACGACTGTCGCAGATCCTCCTCTCGTTCAGTAAAAAGGACTGAAGGCAGCTGGTTGGACTGATGACGTGCGAAGCACATGGAAAAGGTAGGCATCTCAGACAGTGCACTCTGCCCAGTATGTGGAGAGGAGGATGAAACTGCGGACCACTTTTTGTGCATCTATTCGGCCTTCGCTCGAATCAGGCTTGAGGTCTTTGGCACTGATGTGCTAAGAAGCGATCACCTTAGCCCCTTGGTAGCACAAGATCTACTTCGATTTCTTCAGAGGCCGGGTAAAAAGAAAAAAAGAAAATTAAAAAGGGAACGCAAGTGCAGTACAATGGGCATAATGTTGTCTGATAGCACTCCAGCACTTGCTAGTTTTCCCGACAAACAAAATTTATCGATTAAATAAAGAAGACAATTCTTTCATATGCCAAGCCAAACAAGTCGTGAGCTGTAGTGTTTCGTGGTGAGAACAGAGTCTTTTCAGAGCTTTAATTCATGAGGTATCTATTGTTGTTGTTGTTGTTGTTTTAACAGTAATGGTAGCCCTGTCAGTGTAGGGCATATCACCTGCATTCCCACGGCAGCCGGTTCTACGTTACCGGAATGACTCGGATTTTTCCCGACCAAGTTTTGACGCCCCAGTATACTAGCCCTGTCTAGTTAACTGCATGAGGTATCTATTCGTCTGATCTGCTTACTATCGGATCAGCCTTAATTGCTATTAAAAAACAACCAGTCAAAATTAGACTACCCATGTCACTGATAACAGGGCATGGAATTAATACTCCAATCGCACACAATTCCCATCATTTTTCCATGCATAGCGCATTTCTATTTAAATCAATAGTTTTTAAGTATTTTATAACAGTTTAGATAAATATTCATATATTTCGACTCGTTCGCCTTAACTAATCGGCGTTATTAGAAAATTACAAATACAAGTATTTACATGTAAAAAAAATCTTAGTAACTGATTGGTGTCATCTACAAAATCAGTACAAGTCTTTATGCTGACGATCTCACCGCATTCGCCACAGCTCGTTCCGCTTCACACGCTCTCAACTAAACCTTCGCAGCCTTCTGCAAGTTCAAAACCACCCACATTCTGGCACACATTCCGACCTTCTTACTTACGCCGTCCCGTGTAATCAATGCTATACGAACCACTCCAGATATCGAGACTCTTCAGCGCGGGATGGTGGTGTTGTGGCAAACTACCATATGGATACTGAGGCTGTGGTTGTGGCTGATATGAACGATGTTGGTATTGTGGCTGGTAGTGCGGCTGGTAATGGGGCTGTGGCCGTGGTGGTGGTGGTGGTGGTGGAGCTGGCTGCCTATATTGAGGTGGTTGGTGTTGGAAACCGAATTGTTGATAACGCGGCTGTTGTGGCGGTGGTGGTGGGGGTGGGTTATAGTACTGCGGCGCAGGCGGATTGTAGTGTGATCGTTGAGGTTGATTCAAATTATTCAAACTGAATTTGCTTGCTGCCACTGGAGGACGATTGAACTTTTGATCCCTATAATACACAGCAGGATCTTCGCGATACTGTCCATCGTCGATTTCGTTCGGTCCCAGCGGGTAGGGATTGTTGTTGGTGAGCGTTGGTGGTGGCACATTAATGTCGCTGCCTAAAATGTTTGTGAAAAATATATTATACATAAATAGTAAAATGAAATGCACATCTCAGGCTACTAGTGAACTCACCAGCAGGTTCAAAGCCACGCTTACTAGCTCCATACTCGATTTCACGCAACTTGCCCTGATCATCCAGATACCCGTATTTGCCAAAGACCTCTCCACCAGGATATTTGGTTTCGATTTTATAACTCTTATCTGCCGCTTCATAGCCGTACGTATATGAACCATCGTCATTGTGGCGATCGATCTGTTTCAATATAGGCACTGGTGTCGTGTAGTCGTGTTGTTGTGTGTGTGACTGTTGGATTTGTATGGCCAATAAGAGGCAGCTGACTATGAACTGAAATCATAAAAAAGAAAAAACGTGGATAAGGTAAATACTCGTAGAAAAAATTAAAAAAAAAAATTAAAAGTATTATTAACAAAGCGCAGCAAACGGATTTGTTTGGATATTTTTTCATATAATTACACACACCGTGACACAACCACTTGGTAATGTGGCTGACCTTGAAATTGAATCACTTCATTGGCTCAGACGTAATAACAGCAGCAATTTTGCAAATAATATCATTATACTTAAAGGCGATTTAACGATTCAAAGAACTGTATTATTAGAGCATTAAATTAACGACATTTTTGTGGATTTGTGGTGGCAATTTAAGATGTGAGTAACTGCGATTTTATTGAATTGCGCTACTGGCATTACATAAAAATTGTATGTTTTTAGATTTTTACCATAAACTTTTTAAACGACCAAAGTACGCGTGTGATATTTTCCTTCAGCAAGTCACTGTCACTCTATGCACGTAATTTTGTTTTTGTATACCATACAGAATAAATGTGACTCAAAATGTATAATATTTAAGCATTGAACAATTTTTGTTCTCCAGCTCGGAGCCGCTCAGAGCGCGGCTCACTCACATATAGCATGGTGAAAAGGTGAAGTCAATAACAGAACGTTAACCGGCTCCAAGTAAATTTGAAAGAACCAGCTGTGTGGCTGTCGCATCTGGGGACAAGAGAACGATTTGTTAACGATAAAACTGAGATTGTGTTGGTGATATACGAAAAAAATTAACACAGCCTATGCTGATGTTGCTTCGTTTCGGTCTGGACAACGACTTATTGGACGATTTTGTGAAATTTCGCAGGCGGAATTCTGCTGTCGAGTCCCTGGTGACGTGACAACCGAAGTTATTCGCTCAATCTCGTTTTCACCAACCTGGTAATCTATCAGCCTTGCATATGTAGTTCTTATTTCGAGAACTGTTATGTGACTTAAGTTTGCTGATACACAAATGCATTTATGCGTAATAGAAGTAGGATGCTTTAGTAGCAAACCTCTAAATTGAATACATCACATATTGACTAGTTTTGATTACTTGCTTAGTTAACATACTTTTGAAGTGAAAACTTCTTTAGAATCGTTGGGAGTGATTTGAGACTCGATGAAACGAAAAAGCGACACTAAAAAGAGACATACATATAGATCTTACAGTATATAGCCTGCGAGAGAATGAGATAGAACACAGTTATACAGCGTTCCCTATTCTCCGTCTCCTCTTTGTGCGGTGCTTCGTAGCCTCCCCACTCTTGGCTACAAGCGTTATATGTTGATATACGTATATGTGTGTGGCTGCGTACTGCTGAGCCACGCTAGTATAGTGAGTATGGTAGTATGTATCCTACACTGCCTATTACTTGCTTTGGTGTTTAGTTCAAGCGTCATTCGTATGTATGTATGCGTGCGCGCCTGTTTGTTTTACGGAAGGTTTCACTTCTATTGCGTCTAACCGTTAGACTGGTATTTTTCTAATTTCAATTATTATTACTTTTCTCATTTACTTCGGCCTATTAAAAATACCAAAATAATACAAGATTTACATTTATCAAAATTTGCTGCAGAACTGCAAAGTGTTTTGTGACAAGTCCGAACAGAAAACTGTCAAGCTTTCCACTAAAACTTGGAAGGAAAGACGTTCGGTTGATGGTCGGTATTATTACCGCACACAACCCATGGGGTCAGCATATCACCACCATTGGAATCATTGAGCACCCAATGTGACTGTCTTGCTTGGAGGAGGTGGATCGCACTGAGCACTTTCTCTGTGAGTGTCCTGCCTGTGCTAGAGCACGGCTACGAGTTTTGGGTTCACGATGTTGTGAGAATGAGTAAATTCGTTCTCTAAAACTGGAGGATATTTACAGATTTGCCAAAGGATCTGGAAAATTCTCACAGGACTAACTATCTTTATCTCTGTCTCTATTCTTTCCTATCTCCTTCTCTGATACTTTTCTCCTTCCGTCCTTGACTATCTACCCACTTTCCAAAACTCTAAATGCAAATCGGCTTTTTAGCCTGAGTATTTTAGGAGCCACCAAATATGCTAGTGCTACTTGGCTCGACCTTTTCAAATTTCAATTTCACTTTTTAACAGAAACAAAATATTTTCATGGAGCCGATGCACTCACTTTCTCGACGAATACTAATTTTACCGTTTTTCAACTGTTTTGTTTTTTCACTATTTTTCTTTTCATATTAATATAGTTTGCGGAAAAAGTTTAAAATTTTAAATTTTAGAAGAGAAATTTTTTTCTCGGCATATGGCTGTAGTGATCAATATCTCGCAAAGTAACGATCAAACAGTTTAAAGTTTTTGCTAGTTGTCAAGGTGATATTTCATGCTAATTAAAAATTGTTCGCTGTTATTTTTTGTTCCATTCAGTTGTGAGGTACAGGGTGCTAACAATGGAAGCCCACAAAGAGAAAATACGATACATTTTACAGTTTTTTTTTTTTTTTGCTAAAAGCGAAAATACAATCCAGCCTGCTGAAATTGTGAAAGGAGTTTATGGTGCCTATACTGTAACAGCTAATAAACGTGCAATTTTGATTTCATCGATTTCGTTCAGAAATAATCGAAGTTAACCGACATGTCCAAGTTATCTGGATACCGGGTCACAGTGGATTCGAAGGTAACTGCAAAGCTGATCAGCTCGCAAGAGCTGGAGCTGCGCAATCATATGTCAGTAACTTACCCACAATCCACATTCCGCTCTCAACATGTAAAATGCTCATCGATCGAGAATTTCACAGCATTGCTGATCGGAGGTGGCGAGTGGAAACTACTTGCGTTACGACCAGACAAATCTGGCCATCCTACAATCTGAAACAGACAAAAACCCTTATAAGTCTTTCGAAACACGAACTAAGGCATATAACATCTCTTATCACCGGCCACTGCCTTTTGGGCACTCACGCACGTCGGCTCGGGGTTCCTCAAAACGACCTGTGCAGATACTGCGAGGACGAAGATGAGGAAGTATCGAGCAGACATTTGCTGTGCAGTTGTCCGGGTCTAGCCAGAAGTCGACTCGCTCTTCTAGGCTCTCCAACTATTGACAATCTTTCAGTACTCTCGGACCTGAAAGTCGAATCTCTCATCAAATTTTCGAAACGAATTAATATCTTTGACCAAAATCTACAATAAAAATCTCGGTTAGGTGGGGAAATCATTTAAAATAATGAGCTCTAGGGCAACACAACGGACCCAACTTGCGGTCTATGTGGCACTCCGATGCGGGGTCACCCTTAAACCAACCAACCAACCAACCGACATGTTAGCAGTCGTAGCATTACCCAGGAGCTAAAGCTCGACCATAAAACAGTTTTGAATCATTTGCACAAAATAAAAGGTAAATAATAATAATCTTGAGGAAGTTTTGTAAGTGTGCCGCAAAAATTAGATTCCAGTATAATTAGCCGAGCTCCTCCTTCCCCTCTCTTTGAGGTATGCGTCTTCATGTTGGAAGGACCTACAGTTTTAAGCCGACTCCAAACGCTAAATTGTTTTTATGAGAAGGTCTGTCATTGTCTATCGAGGGGCAACTGCTATTTGAGAAAACTGTTTCTATTATTTGATGCTCATGCACCGAGACTCAAATCTACGTACTCTCGAATGGTACTCATGCAGCAGCCCATTCGGCTACGTCAGCTACCAAAAAACCTTTAGTTCTAAGTAATTTTTACCAGTTTATACTACTTGTGTTTTTTTTTTTATAATAGTTTTTTTTTGGTTTATTCTATAGCAAATACCATTTAAATAAAGGTCTCAAGGTGTGTACAAAATTTATAAAAATCCACTAATTTTCATCAAAATTTCAGTATTAATCAGAATTAAAAAAAAAAAATTATTAAAAACATTAGTAGAATGGGGTAAGATAGGTATGGGGGCACAATAGGTAGGTGGGGTTTTCGTCGCACTGTTTTTGCAGAGGTCACTCGTCTTATGTGAATTGAATACGTGGTGGGGAACAACGTTCGCGACTGTCATTTCGACCGTCACCATTGATTAGTTATCCTAGTTCTGGCGTCGTTTAGTTTTTTGTGAGCTTTTCTCCGACATAGCATTTTTTTTATTCTACGGTGCAGTGCATTTAATGTACGTAAATATTTGTCAGGAGAGTTTTATTTTACGTAGAAAATAATGCTGAGCACGAATAATGTGTTGGTTTTTTGATATTTTTGCTTTTAAAAAAAATATCGACACTAACATAAAACATGTGCTTGGGGGCACTATAGGTCAGCCGTCTGGGGGCATTATAGGTCACTCCTTTTAATTGAATAAAATAAATTTTAATTGTTTTTGCATCAAAATGGTGCGTAATTATGTGCGAAAAACGCCGAAACGAAGTGCAGAGGACGTAAAAAACGCAATCGCGGCAGTCCGAGATGGCGCTGGTGTTCGATCAGCCTCTAAACAATTTAAAATTCCGTTCGAAACATTACGTGCTCGAGTGATAGGAAAGTGCTCGTCATCAATAGAGGCGTGTCAGAAATTACGCGTAAGTAAAAAATCTAACGATTTAAATTCCTGGTGATATTTGATTATTTATTTACTAGTCGTTTTCTTAACCTATAGGTATTTAATGACAAAAAAGAAAAAATGTTGCACGATTACTTGGTTAAAGCAGCAAATATGTTCTACGGACTTTCATACCAACAAATACGCCAACTTGCTTTTCAATTCGCATGCAAATTGAAAGAAATTGGAGCCATCAAATGCCCATGAAGAGCCTGTTTTATCGAATGCCGATCAAGAGCCAGATCGATCGAATCTCGACCTATTAATTCCAATTGAGGACATTCGGCCGTTTCCTAAAGCTCCACTCCGCAAGCCATCAAATCGACGCCGGAAGCGACGTAAAGCTGCACTTCTCACAGATGCAGTGATGCTAGAGTCATTACGCGCTGAGCAAGCAGCTGCAGCTCAGAAGAAATCGGACGCGGAAGCAAAAAACAATTTGCCGCCGAAAGAAAAAAAGAAAGAGAGGCTGCAAAGAGGCAGAAGCTCATACAAAAACGCCAAAAATTGACCAAAGAAGAGAAGAAAAATGAATTAAAGAAAAATTCCTAACTTTTCTAACATGTGCAGTGTTCATACTCTATAAATAAAAGATAAAACGTTAATTTCCAAGCCATGTACATTGTTCTTTTCCCCTCACATATAGTGACCTGTCGTGCCCCCTGAAAATATCGAAAAAAAGTACCTTTGTCTTATTGAATGCAGCTTCCAAAATATTTAGCCAAACATAAGTCAGTATAACCAAAATGTTAGCAGATAAATAACCTTTCAAAATCTTGCTTATTTTTCAAAATCAATGCAAAAACACCGTAGCAAGAGGTCTCCAAAAAAAATGACCTATCTTACCCCATACTAAAAATTTAAAAATTTGGGTATGCAGTTTAAAAGTCTATTAAATTTTATGTTATTAAAGTCATTGTACAAAATTGCAGTTGCAAATGCAATTTGAGAGGCACCTTCATGTCTGATGGTTTGGCGGGGTTGCTATGCCAAATTGAAATTTTTATAGCAACATTAAAAACAATAGAATATCCACACAAAAAATAGAAAATACAATAATATCTTTGACTCTGAAAATTTACAATAAGAAATACTTTTAATATATTTCTTAGCTAAAAAAAAATTAATAATTTTTTAGACTTTTTGATATGACTTTCCAAGAAATTTAATCATTTTTTATGCAACCACGTTACATAAGTGACATTTCTGGAATCAGCTGATCTCAGCAGTGAGCCTTTTTTGACGATCAGCTGGGAGTGTTTTTACTTATGGATCTGTACAGTGATTAGAGTGTTAGTTACAAGTGGCGCAAAGTTCTCGATGATATTTTATAATTTTTTCCCCTCACAATGTTGCGCATTTTCTACATATAACGAATACAAATTATACCACAGTACGTCAGCTACGATTGCACAAATTTTCTTTAGTATCCATTAAGTTATATTAAATATTCATATATTTTTTCACTCATTAAAATATTACCACAAGTGCTTGCTAATTTAGAACTTGCCTTCGGTACATACATACATACATACACACTTGGCTAAGTACATATAACACATTTATGCATTTGAGCATGCAAGTCTTAGCTATAATTGCAGCACCTTTCATTATTGCCTACTTTGCACCAGTTAATTGTAAAGCCAATTCAAGAATGTAGGCGTGCAGTTGAAGGGGACCAGCAGCTTGCAACAGGCGTTTTCAGTTTCTCAAGGCCGTCTTGTGTTTTCAACAGTTATGGCAATCGCTATGCGAACACGCATTGTTGTGCTTATACTTACCATGCCCATGCACCAGTTATTGGGTATAACGATATGCATATGCATGTGTGTGTGATACTCACCATATAAACATATGAATGCATGTATGTATGTATGCATGTATTGGTACCGATTGCACTTACTTAATTAAGCTTTTGTACCTATTTCAGTGCAAACATGTCGAGTTATGTACTCATACGTGTCCATAATGTTTATTTATGCGCCTACATTCCCACACACATTCACACATATGTGCCTTTGTGTAGCTTTAATAAGCATTCTTATGTGTATGAGTCAATGGAGGTTTCTGGTTCACTCAGTGAACTGGTTTCTTTAGAGTGTTTGTTGTTGTTTAATATTTGTATGTGAACTATTTATTTTGAATGAGTGATGTGAGGGCGTGCTGAGTAATGAGAGGGAGAGAGAGCGAGGGGTTATTTACATTTGATCGCATTCCACGCATATTTTGCTATTTCTGTTTATATAGGAATGCTGTTATTTCCACATTGGCACCTATGGCCAAACATAATTGGACTAAAATGTGAGTAGGACTTCACTTGTAATCTACATAAAATAATTTATAATTATAAAGTAACTCGATACACCTTTTCAGCACTATTCTCTTTATTAAGATTTCGAGGAATTATGCAAAGATAAGCCCAAAATAAACAATACTGGCGTCATAAAAATGTTTTTGATGGCGCCATCTTTTTAATGAGTTAGTGCGTTGGAGATTAAATCCCTAGTTGACTTCCAGTGAAAGCTTGCTTGGTGACATTCGGTTCAGTGCAAGCGAAGTTATTGCGCCTAAAGTGGCAGTATTTTGTGTCCTCGGTACAAAAATGAGTTTCGCACAAAGAGCTAATATCAAATTTTGTTTTAAAATAGGTAAAGCTTTTACCGAAACAATTGAATTGATGAGAAAAGTATGTATATGGCGATGATTGTCTATCTCGTGCCAGAGTTC
Organism: Anastrepha fraterculus; assembly: GCA_037575425.1. Taxonomy (NCBI): domain Eukaryota; kingdom Metazoa; phylum Arthropoda; class Insecta; order Diptera; family Tephritidae; genus Anastrepha; species Anastrepha fraterculus. The sequence goes on from JAYXIM010046130.1 coordinate 48,363, forward strand.
ATGAGTTGTTTACGCATTTCAAAGATGGTTGAGAGGACATAAATGACAATGAACAAAATCAGTAATCACCGAAAACTCCAGCGAAATCGTTCGTAAATTTATCAAAAACTAACTGAAGTCATCGTTGAAATTCATGGAATCGGAGTTGAATATCTCCAAAATATCGATTTATCGCATCATCATCATTGGACTTACGATCATGATCATTTGGACTTACGAAAGGTCTGTGCACATTTCGTTCTGCAAGTTAACTGAGTACCAGGAAGAGGCTCAGAATTCCACATTCGGAAGACCTCATTAAAGAGGCGATAGCAATACTTGCGTTTTTTTCAAAACTATGTTTTTCGACCTGTTGATCACTGTAACTTAAAAATCGCTTGGTAGTTTTCAGTAAAATGTATACTGTTTTAAAAAACATAAAAAATTCGTGCCTGATCAAAGCGTTTTTATTAAAAAATTTCGATTTTTTTTAAACAATTATTTGTCGGTTTTTTTCTCGAACAACTGAAAAATATTTTCATAGGCCGCCATATTGTTAATTTTAAAAACAAAAAAAAACTTGGATCAGGCACAATCTATTCTATCTATCTATTAATAAAACTAATTTCTCTTGTCCGATTGATTTCAAATGAATCTCCAAGGTCTTGTGATGAACACCGCAAGTGACTTCTGGAGAAACGGGCTCCACACAAACAGCGATAACTTTTATAATTATTAATTTTTTTTTTTAATTTTTGAAATTTTTCTTAAGTCCAGTCAAAACATGATTTATTGAGGCTATGTTTTTATTTTTGTAAAGCAATTGTCTAGCAAAAACAAATATCTCAAATTTTATTTCTTTAATAGTTTGTTTAAAGAATTTGTTTTTATTTTTTAGGACTAACATGGAAAGAATATAGAAGACGCACAAGTTGAACTGAAAAGTAAACTGGCATTATTCTACTTCACCACCAATATTTTTCCCCTACAGGGCATTTAAACTCATACACATTTGTACCTACAGAAATAATTTCGGTCAATGTTTTTCCTATTCAAGTGCATTCCGCAATTGCCACTTCTAAGGTTTACCAATCGCTAGACATCCTGTTGGTGCATTTGTGTTTGTGTGTCGGCGCATTCTTAACGCCTTTTCATAAGTTTCCCGCATGCTTCAGAAAGTTTTAGGAATTCTTGCATTTTCTGTTTTCAACTGACTTACTTCTCCACGTGGCCAAAAAGTGCAATGAAAAAAGTCTTCATTTTATTTCCTTTCTTCGTTTGTTGTACTGCGAAGCTATTGAAAAAGTGTAATGCATCTGTAAATGCATTTTCGCCGCCACCTTCACTTTCAGTTGTAATGCCCCTCATAACTTTGTTTGAGAGTTTGTTGATTCCAAAGAACATTTATTAACGTTAAGTGCTATCGAGGTTGGTGGATGAGTGCGAAATGCGGGTATTTGTAGTGGTGCCCACACAATCAGTGGATAAATGAGCTGAGAGGGCTGAGGATCTCTGACTACCCCTAACCTCTTAAAAAATCGTAAACTTCCACCCATACCATCTCATCCATACCGCAATGATTGCTTTCAGTCTTTCTTGTTCTTCTCTTTGAAAGTTTCATTATTTTAATTCAGCATAGATATTGGCAGTCATTTTTCGGCAATGTTGTCATCAAAAATTCTCCTTATCCCCTTAAATTATGAGAATTGACTGTAGGTGTCAATATGCATTAGTTGCACTTTATTCCTAAGGTAATTCCGAATTAAATTATTAATTCTGATTAACGCCACCGTCTGTCTAGGCTAATAGCTAAGAATTAAATCATCCAATTCTCACTTGAAACCGGTCGCTCTGTCCGTAAATCCACTTTTTTTTTGTTTTGTAGTAATCGTGATTTTTTTGTTTTATTCGATTAAAGAAAAAAAGGTAGATCATACAAATTTCTAATACCTGGATAATGTATTAACCGAACACCAAAACTTGTACATCAAAATAAAGGAATTATTAATTAACCCTGCCGTGATATGTCTCCTAATCTTAGTTATAATAAGAGAAACGCAAAAGTCGGCACTGACAATACCTCATTAAAGTACTTTATTGATAAGCAGGGAGTAGGTACTCGCAACGATAATGGTTAACGATTTGTCGATTTTTGTAACGCAAGTACCATAGTCTGGTCATTGGAAGCACCTTCTTCGACCATAGGGACTAATATAAGGTAACTTGATTGTCCACGCATAGGCACTGCACTCCAAACCAAATCAACCAAATTGCAGTTAGCCGCCGATATAAAAAATGTTTGCTTGATGTGCGTAACAAACGGGGAGCTGATATCGAATTGGTGAGTGATCATCACTTCGTCAACACAAAAATATGGCTTGGCACTGCCCGCATGAAGAAACCCACAACAAGAACTCGGCCCTTGAAATACAACATTGAGCGGCAAAGAATACTGAAGTGTAGACACCACCAAGCTGCTGCATGCATTGCTAGCAACTCGACAGAGGCGAAATGGAAAATAACCAAATCCATTGTGAGAAGCTGTGGTTATTATCCTGGGACCTATACCCAGCGGAAAAAATGGTTTGGATGAGTAACGAAACGTGGAACAAAATAAGCGAACGCAAATCGATTAAAGAACAAACCACGAGTAAAGCTAATCGTCAGACAGCTGGAAGAGGAGTATCGTATGTAGGCGACTGTCCAATCAATAACTTAGCCTGCGATGCCGAACATGCAGCTGGTGGTATAAAAATTTAAAAAAATCGATTTTTTGTTTTTTGCGATATTTTGAAAGTATAGTATCTTAAGATTATACTGTGGGCAAAAAGTAAGGTGAATTTGGTTGTAAAATGAAAAATCTTTATTTATTCTTGTAAATCAATTTCATTCCCTTCAAAATAATCCCCTCTCGATGAAATACTCGTACACTTATGCCATCGATTTTTCCAATCCCCGAAACATGTCAAATAGTCCATTTCCGGTATAGCCATCAGCACCTTCTTCGATTCAGCTTTTGTCTCCTCAATCGACTCGAAACGCGTTCCCCGGAGTGGTCTCTTCAGTTTTGGGAATTGCCAGAAGTCACACGGAGCCAAATCAGGCGAATACGGTGGTTGCGGAACGATATGCGTGGAATTTTTGGCGAAAAAGTCACGAAGAACGAGTGCAGTGTGAGATGGTGCATTATCGTGATGCAAAAACCAAGAGTTGTTGGTTTTCACAGATCCTTCTGATATTCCAATCATATCAGTAAGGTCTTTAACAGTCAACCGACGAGTTTTGAGCACTAACTCCTTCACTTTATTGACGTGTTGGTCATCTGTTGACGTCGATGGTCGTCCGGAGCCCTCCAAGTCATCAACACGTTCTCGACCCTCTTTGAAGTCTTTGTACCACTTATAAACATTTTTCTGCGGCATGGTCGAATCACCAAATGCCTTCTGCAACATACTAAACGTTTCCGCAGCCGAAATTTCATTCCGCAAACAAAATTTGATGGCACTTCTCTGCTCAATCAAATCAGACATTGTAAAAATCGAAAAATGCACTCTTGGTTGTTGGGGAAACACAAGCGTAAATATATTACTGATAATGACATTCACATGAAAGTTGGCCCAGATGTTATTGACAGTGCTGCCAACTCACGAAAAAAATAACTTGAGCGAAATTTTAATCCCGCGAAGTTTGACAAATAAATTCACCTTACTTTTTGCCCACAGAGTACTGTTAAATTTTCATTTGGGAATCCTCAATATTATAGCTTCCACTGGCATCATATTATTATGTCAATCATTTCGTATTTTTTAATTAAAAAACTGAAAAAGAAATCCCGATTTTTATAGTGTCAAATTCAATCAGCGCCATTTTGTCAATTTTTTTTCTGATTCCAGTAGCGGGACATAGCTACGGTCGTACCGATTAATATTTTTTTTTGTTTTGGTAATTGTGTTTCAGATAAATAGAAGCGCCAAAATGGGCAACACCGTCACATAGGTCCAATTTTACGGGAGGGTCAACTCCAGCGCCAGTTTTAAAATTATTAAAATTAAAAAAAAAAGCTTTCGTTTTTGTATGTAAAAGAAGTTAAATAAAAAGCCTAAAAAATTTATTGTAAAAAACACTCCTGAAAATACCCTGAATTTTCGAGCACTAGACCACCGGGGCCCCTTAATATTACCAAAAAATTGGTTGACAGAAGCCTCACTGTTGAGCAACCTATAAAATATCTGAATAGTAACGTCCTAATTACTGCGTAAGAGCAACTTCGTCGGTGGAAAGAGCATTTCTCGGCAGTACTAAACAACGTACTTGACCCCTCTATGGACCAGATCGCAGTTTGTAACAGTAGTATCGAAATAAATTAGAGAATACAAACATCATCACCAAATTGCTGCAATAAAACAATTGCGAAATGGCAAGGCTGCCGACAAAGATGGCATACCTGCTGAGCTCTACAAAAGCGACATCGCCCTATACGCGGAAATTTTATCTCCATAGATGCTGGCATGAAATGCCAAGAATGGAGAAAGCCAAGTAGTTATAGTCCTGGTGCTTTTGTTCTCTTTTCTTAAAGCAATCTAAAACTATAAACGAAGCTGTGTTTTTTAAAGCGCAGCCGAAATTGGAAACATTTCTATAAAGTTTTTGTTTTATTTTACTTAAACTCAAAAAAAAACCAAGGTATATTCCCCCTTAAGCGGGCAGCAAGGGACTGAAAAATTTGACTGCTTATGGCAAAAGTATAAAAAAAGTTAATTATATTATATGTTATTTGAGGGTTAACGTGTTATGGTAGGGTTGCCCGCTGAAGAGAAAAAAATGTACAAAAAATTCTCAAAGATTTGTGATAAGTACTGAAAAAAGTGCCCACTTAAGATAGGGGTTCGTTAAGGAGTGCGCTGTATATACTTATAAAAGTAGTTAACCCTTTTCTAACTTTCGCCTTATTTCATTGATCCGCTGAAAAAAGTTCCACAAATATGTGAACTTTTTTCATCGCTTCTGTAGCCTTACATCTTAAGCTCATTTATATATTCTCATAACTAACGCAATAGTCTACGCCACTAAAGCAATGACAGCATAACAAGAGCAATCCAAAAGTTAAAAAACCAAACACAAATGCAACTCCGTTTTACCCACAGCTAACACCCACATAGACATTGGATTGGTGTGACGGCCACCTTCAGCTGAGTTGGAGAATTAAGCTGCACAATGGCCCGAAACAGACAGAAATTAACAACAAAGTGGAGATACTTTTAGAATACAAAAAAATTATACTATTTTTATGCCAAGATTTATGATTTAAATATAGGGAAAGTGGGTACTAAAATTTACTTATTTAGGAAACAAAAATTTTAATAAGCCCTTAAAAAAAAAAACGCTTAATGTGATATCGTTGTGCATTACAGTATGGCACGTTTATAGAAGATGGCGTGAAATTAATCACCCTATAGAAAAATGTATATTATAATTTTTGGAGTATAGAAACAAACCAGCAATGGAGCAGGTGAAGGTGAAAATTTTTTCAAGTCAAAATTTTTCTTTTTATATAGGAAACATAGGTATTCAAGAACCAAATTGTATGCTCAGTTTTGAGATCCTTATGTCAGAGCTGGAAATGGACTTAATTTTTCAACTTAACACATGGGCTGCAAAGTCTCGGGCCCAACACATAGATGGCACTAGTTGTATTGCATTCACCTCCTTTTCCGTTAGTATCATACTAACCTTAAAAAGAGAGATATCAAAATTTCATAATATTCTATGCATTAGTTCGTGAGTTGTTGTGCTAAGAGTGACGTTACTTTTTTTATTTTCAAAGCAATGGATCAGAAAGAATTTTTTGTTTTAATTTTACACTGTTTTTTGATGGGAAAGAATACCGTTCAAGCAAAGCAAAAGCGTGAAAAGTGTTAAGTGGACTCCACTCCATCAGAAACAACAATAAAACCATCGTTTACCGAATTCAAACGTGGTCGTCAGTCTGTCTGTAACACTAGAAAACATGAAACAAATCCACCAAATCGTTTTGAATTATCCAAAGAGAAATAGCGTGAGTTAGCAGACATCTTAAAGATATCAAACAAACTTATTGGCTTTATAGTGCATGAGCCTTTGACTATGAGAAAGCTCTGTTCAAAGTGGGTGCTGCGTTTGCTCACTGTTGACCAGAAACAAGAATGTGTTTTTTATGACAAAACAATGGCAAAGCTACCTTTGAGTTGCTCCCATATCCACCGTATTTGTTAGTTATGGCTCTTTTACTTGCTGTAAAAGATTTCGCTGGAATGAAGAGGTTATCACTGAAGCTGATTCCTATTTTGAGGCAACAGATAATCCGTTTTACAAAAGCGGTATTTAAATGTTAGAGCGACGCTGAAGTAATTGCGTTGGCCTTCATGGAAATTACGTTAATGAAGAAAGCTAATTTTGAACAGCAAAAAAAAACGTGTTTTCTTTGTTAGGCCTGGAACTTTTCCGCCCATGTGTTAACTACGCATTATATTTTTGGCAATGTGGTTAATATGAAGTTAATGTAGAAACCCAATAATACACTGGGGACATGATAATCGCAAAACCTTGTAAGGTTCTAGCTTAGTGCTTTAGGTAACACTTCGTGGGGTCTTCGACGGAGGGATGTGCATTTTGGGTACACTTCTGGGAGTATGTAAGAAACGAGAAAATTCAATGCCTTTCTTACTACCACTACAACTAAGGTCAGAAGGTGGACCAATACAGCCCAATACAGTCTGTGTCAGAAGAAAAGAACCGGATTTTTTCTTGTAACTTCAAGATATGTTTCGCTCTGCTTTTTGCAGCAAAATAGTCCCATTCAAAGACTACGACGCCAGTGCTAACTCAAGTTAGTGTCGTTCGAAACTTTCCCGTAAACGCAACTAAACTAAATTAAGTGACAGGGCCAAAATTATCTTACGCCGCGGCTGCAAAAGTAATTAAAAAATCAAAAAAGTTTGTTGTGATGTGGAATCAGCGGTATAAAGAGTACAAAAATGTCGATGTCGAGTGTAGTTTGAAGCGAGTGACGACAAAAAAAGGAGGATAAAGTGATCGCCCAACTTTTTAAGCGGCACCCTGCTTTGCGGTATTACGCCAAGCACGATCAGTTCTTGCTAAAAAGGGAGTAGATGTGAGTGTCAACACCATCGAACGACGACCGAAGGAGGCGAACATATCCTACCGTTCCACATTTTCAAAGCCGCTGCTCTCAGAAAAACACATTGAGAAACAACAAAACAAGAAAATAGGGTCACAGTAATGGACAGGGACGGACCCACGGACCCATCTGGTAACCCTGTATCTTTTGACAGAAACGTCAGAGCGTTGGAAGCGTCAGTCCAATCAGATTTTTATCATGGAACAGTACACGCCACGCGAGCACTCCCAAATTGTTGAAATTTACATTCAACAAGAGAAGTCAAAAGAAGAAGAAGAAGAAGAATAAAATCATCATGTCCGATGAGTCTTATTTCTTATTGAATGGGACGGTAAACAAGCAAAATTGCCGTATTTACGCCATTGAAAATCCTCACGAAATTCAAGAGGTACCTCTTAACGATGTAAAAGTCACTGTTTGATGCGGTGTTAGTGCGAAAACGATTAGTGGGCCGTTTTTCTGCGAAAATGAAGATGGTCAAGCTGTTACCGTCAATCAGGAGCGTTATCGCGATATGATAACCACTTTTGTGATGCCAATTATTCGTCGAAAGCGTATGAGGCAGTTCTGGTTTCAACAAGACGGCGCTCCACCACACACAGCTCGCACCACAATAGATTTTTTAAGAAATTCTTTCCTCGTCGTTTGATGTCGGAAAATGGCGATTTTAACTGGCCACCACGTTCGCCCGATTTAACGCCACCTGACTTCTTCTTGTGGGGATATTTAAAATCAAAGGTTGACATTAATAAGCCAAAGACCATAGAAGAGCTCAAGAACAACATCCGTGAGGAAATAGCCGCTATTCTAGCTGAAATGTTAGCTAAAACTATGGAAAATACTGCAAAACGGGCACAATACGCCGTACAGGCTCAATGCGGCCATTTGAGAGATATCGTATTGAAAAAGTGATTTCAACAAATCTACTTGAACCAAATAAAATGATTATTATCGTCAACAGCAAAAACAGTGTGTTTTTCTTTGATTTAAAAAAACACACGGGTCCGTCGAATACGGGCAACCCAGTACATGATTTAAAGCAACTCGTGCGTCTAGTTCACAAAATCTAGTCCTCTTTATCGACGAGCTACGCAGAAAAGCTAGTTCAAATCATGAAGAAGATGCCAGGTTATGCAGGGTAGTCTCGGCTTTTATCGGTTACTTTTTTCTGACACAGACTGTATATTGTCGAATACAACAGCAAAGCAGTGGTTTCAACAATTCCGTTTTGGGGATATGGACTTCGAAAATTAGACACGCTCCAATAGGCTCACATTTGACACGGCAGTCTTCAAGTCGAGCATTTATTGCCCAGAAACTGGAGGTCGGCCGTATAAACAAAAAGTTCGATTGAAATCAAATAATCTCAGCTATTTCGTCGAAATAAAAAGAAAAAACGTTCAGAACTTTTATTTCATACTTTTTTGTTTTAGTTTTTTTTGCTTTTTTCCAGTTTTTTTTTTTTATTGATGCAATTTTCATAAAACTTTGCATGCATAAACTGCTACTGTATGTATGTATTTATGTGCATATGTGCATATGTAAGTAACGGTACCGAAATCGGTAATCCCTTGAGTTAATTAATTTAGTTAGTTTAGCAATTCAAAAATTTTATTTTTATTTTCATTTCACTCAACTTCAACTCACTCAAATCCCTTTCCAATTTTGAAATAGCAAAATTGTAATTAAGTTTCGAAATTGTGCAGTCGCTTAAACCAATTTTTATTGCTTTTTATTGCATTTCACATTTTCCATTTTCTTACCAATTTATTCATTATGGCTGCGTAATTTAAAAAATCCAAAATAGGCCGCAATTTACAATAACAACACAAGCACTATTAATTTTGCGCTATTTTATGCAAAAAAATATGAAATAAACAAAGAGTTTTTGGTTTATTCTATATTCTATATTCAGTTTTCGTTTATTTTATATTGTAATTTTAAATTTTTCACACAATTTTTGTAAAACTTCGTCATTTAATTAAATATTGGTTTTATTTAGTTTTTCTATTTGTTTTTGTTTTTGTAATTGCTTTATGATGGCGCACTACAAATACGCTTAGTACTTTTCGTACTTGAAGAAAAACCGAATTTGCACTTGCACCAGACTCCAGCAAAACAGCGAACTCAAAAGAAAATCAACGAGTCGTACGCTTTTATATCGCCAACGAACCGCAAGCGGCAAACATAACAATTTCACAAAAACAATTCACCCGCCAGAAGACTGAAATCAACCATAACTAACGCAACAATAATGAGAATAACAACAACTATGCAACGCTGCATACAAGCGGCCGAAGCGAATGGTGGCCAAACAGACAGAAGGCGGGCGGCGGACGGCGGACGGCGGACATGGTTATGTGGTCATAGCCGCCACAGTCAGGGCATTTTTTTCAGCAGCCACCAGCAGCAAGCAACGAGTCGTGGTAGCAAGAAAATATTGCCCATGACTCGCGTAAAATTGTAATAGTCGATCAGCTTGGTGCTGTTGTGGTTGGCCACTTGCTGGGTTGCTCGATTGCTCGGCTAGTCGGTTGGTCGACGCATTGCCACCACTCTTTGTATTCTAATGCTGGATAAATAAAGTGGTTTGAATTTTTACTTTTTGCGTTCTAAGCATTCCCGCGCTACGGCCATTGTTGTTGTTGTTGTTGGAGGTGGAGGTGAATTTGCAGGTTTTTATGTAAATAAACCACCGATCGCGTTGCACACCTCCATTGCACTCATGCAGCGCATAGACAATTGGGTGGAGGCTTTTTTCTAAGTCGTCGTAGTGGTGCTTACAGGTTTGCCTGATATTGCATACCATATTTCAAAACAAAAACAATATTCTCCATGGCAGGGTGTAAACAGCTTTGAAAGTATTTGTTCGCAAGTTGAGCGCTTAATCTGAGATAATCGAACAGGTGGTTCACATTACAATTTAAACACACACACACACGCACACACTTGTGTATATAAGTATACATATATACACATATAGTATAAGTGCATACAAATGTATCTATATGTAGAGCTATAGGAATGGCGCTCATGTCAAGTGTATTTTATTAGTACTTGCATGTGTGTGAGTGCTTACAAATATATATTTCAAATGGCTTTGTTAGTACAAAGAACACTACCAATACTAAATACAGATACGAGTATATGTATGTATGTGTGTATATATATGACGGACAGTGTTTCCAGAACCTGTACCCGTATGTTTCCGCACGCGCCATACTACATTACTTCTGCAAATATTTTAATTTATTTCAGAAATATGTCTTACTTAATGTCGCTTTTTGTCGCTACTGCTATTGTCGCCCATCTATCCCATTGACAAAACTTTCGAAGTTCATAATTTTTTGCACAGTTTTTAATGCAAGCGAAAGGGCTAAAAATATTACATTTTTATTTATTTATTTATAAGAGTAATACGAGGAGTGCCTTTTATATTTCGGGATTTGGCAACCCTGGTATTGCAATCTGGCAACTGACAGCTGTATCGCAAAGTTTGACATTTTTGGCTTTTACGTACTCAGAACGTTTTGAAATACCAGCGCTATTTGTGTTGTTTACAGTAACTTAAAAGATTCATCTCGGTCTAAAAATGGAATTAAATCATGAACATTTTCGTGCGATTATTTTTTACAACTTTCGACGTGGATTAACTCAGCCACATTGCATGGATGAACTTAATTCATTTTTTGGCGATGAAGCTCCATCAAGGGCCAGTGTTTATCGATGGTATGGTGAATTCAATCGTGGCCGTAGTTCACTCCAAGACGAATTTCGTGAAGGTCGTTCAAAATCAGTTGTTGTTCCGAAAACCATTGATGCTGTGCGCGAACTGATATTGCAAGATCGTCATGTGACCTATCGTGAGATTGAGACAATCTTAGGCATTAGTGGGACCAGCATACATTCAATATTGCATAAACATTTGACTGTCAAAAAAATTTGTTCGCGTTGGATCCCACACAATTTGTCAATCGCTCAAAAAAAGGCTCGTGTCGATTGGTCGAAGGAAATGCTCAAAAAATACGATCGTGAGGCTTCGAAACACGTCTATGACATCGTGACAGGTGATGAATCATGGATTTATGCGTATGAGCCCGAAAGTAAACAGCAGTCGATCGTATGGGGGTTTCAAGATGAGCCAAATCCAACAAAAGTTGTTCGCGCATGAAGCACTTCCAAGCAAATGGTCGCCTGTTTTTCGGAAAAACTGGACAGGTCGCAACCGTACTACTAGAACAACGCAGAACAGTAAATTCTGAGTGGTACACAACCATTTGTTTGCCAGTTGTCTTCCAAGAAATTAGGAAAACCAATCGCCAAAGACGGATCACTCTTCACCAGGACAATGCGAGCTCGCACACATCGGCTCAAACAACTGCATTTTTGAGCACCCAAAACTTCGAATTAATGGGTCATCCGTCGTATAGTCCTGACTTGGCACCGAATGACTTCTTTTTATTCCCGTACGTAAAAAACAAACTGAGAGGTCAACGTTTTTCGACACCTGAAGAAGCGGTTGCGGCATTCAGAATGCATGTTTTGGAGGTACCTCATTCAGATTGGCAAAAGTGCTTCGACAATTGGTTCAAACGCTTGTAAAAGTGCAAAGATCTTCATTGATTAAAATTTGTTTTTGTTCCCTAATCCCGAAATATAAAAGGCACCCCTCGTATTATAAATAATGGCAAATGAGGCAAATAATGGCCTTACTCGATGAACAAAACTAACACTTTACAAGGCTCTCATCATGGCCGCCCTAAGGTATGGCGCAGAGGCGTGAGCGATGACAACATCGGCTATGCTGGCTGGGTCATATCGTGCGAATGGATACAAACGCTCCGGTTCTGAAAATATTAGTTTACAACAACCTTCGAAAGACACACTGGGGTGTGGTGAGTCACCCCACAAAATATTTGATGGGTCGTAGTTTGTTTATTTCTAACATCTGCAAATATACCTTTGGCTGTATTTTAGCAACGTGGATTTTTGCGAATTCACGCAGTAAGTTCTCAGTAGTTGATGTGTACCGAATTTATGCAGATCTAAAAAAGTGATGACATCAAATTTATCCCGGTGTGTAAATCGCGTACTTTTTTTTTGCATATAACGGGTGAACTTTTAGCTGTTATCTTTTTAAACAGTTGGGTTAAACAGCTGAGGCACGTTTCGAGTTTTGTTTCACTGTCAAACATCTTCAGCTTGGTCTACAATTTAACCATGAATCGTCTTACAAACGAACAACGCTTGCAAATCATTGAATTTTATTATAAAAATGCGTGTTCTGTTAAGAAAGTTTATCGCGCGCTTCTTCCATTTTATGGTCAGTTTAATCGACCCACTGAAGCGGCTATTCGACCTATTGTTACTAAATTTAGAACCAAATTTACATTTATTGGACATCAAACCACCAACACGCTTACGTAGAGTGCGAACTGAAGAAAATATCGCAGCTGTATCGGCCAGTGTTAATGATGACCATCAATTATCAATTCGTCCCCGTTCGCCGTTCGCAGCAATTGGGCCGCTGTTACTCAACAAGGTGGAAAATTTTGCGAAAGGATTTAGGTGTGAAGCCTTTCAAAATACAGCTGGTGCAATAATTGAAGCCGAACGACCTACCGCAACGCAGAATTTTTGGTGAATGGGCTTTTGGAAAGTTGGCCGAAGATCCACTTTTTTATCGAAAAATTGTGTTCAGCGACGAAGCTCATTTTGGAGCAATGGGTACGTAAATAAGCAGAATTGTCGATTTTGGTGTGAAGATCAGTCTGAAGAATTGCAAGGGCTACCAATGTATCCAGAAAAGAAACAGTTTGGTGCGGTTTAAGTGCTTGAGGTATCATTGGACCGTACTTCTTCAAAGATGCTGCGAATCGAAAAATCCTTCCTTTTTTGCCACTGGAGCCAACTGCTCCGGCTAAGAAATGGCGTTCAACATCCCTTGGTTTTAACTCATAAGGAACCCAAATCCCCTGTTTCTGAATCATTCCCAAAATATGCAATCGCTTGGAAATGGATTGGCGGGTAACTCCTGAAGCAAGTTCTTCTTGCGTTTTACACGAATCCTCATTGAGCAATGCCTCCAATTCAGCGTCTTCTAAGATTTTTGGCCTCCTTCACGCGGACGGTCGTCAACATTGAAATCACCGTCTTTGAAGCGACGGAACCAATCTCGGCACGTTGTTTCACTTAAGGGGTTAGGCCACTCTAGGATTTTCAAAATATCGACATTTTTTTTTTTGCTTAAAAGATGCTTTAAACTCTTTAGAATATAAAACAGAAAGTCCTATGCGTGAAAAAAATGTTTATCTCTAATATTTCGCACTTTTGCGCGAGCGCCTCTGACGTCTCTGACACGACTATTCAAATTTAAACCGTGTTTATCTCAAAACGTGATTTTTCAAAACTGCACGCAGCATAACACAAACAATTTTTAATATTTTCACTTGTAATTGTACAAGGATCTTTAGAACATTATTCCGCACTGAAATACGTACGGATTTTTTTATTAATTAATTAGAAAAAATTTTATAAACAATTAACGGTTCCATTTTAGATGAAAAATTCTACTTTTGACTTCAAACATCTGCAAAATACACAAATTTCAATATTTCTAAAATCCCGTACGTATTTCTACAGCTATACTCACGTCGATTGAGAAGAATTTTTTTAATTTGGTTTAGGTGGACATTTACGTCAGTTGTACTGCGTGCCGTGAAGTGCCTTTTTCGCAGGGCGCGTTCAGAGATTCACTCCAAAGGCGCCATTTTGTAATATTTTTCAATAAAAATATTTGTAATTACACTTAAATACATGCTTAATAATATACTTAAAAGGTTTTTTCCTAGCACCTTTCTTTCAATGTAAAAAAATCCTTAAAAAACTGCTTTTTTTACAGTAGCTAGAGTGGCGTAACCCCTTAAAGCAGCATCTCCATACACTTTTTGTAGCTTTCGATGCGTTTCAGCCGCCGTTTTTTTGGAATGAAAGAGGAAAATCAGCACTTCTCGCAAATGACGATTATTCGGTACAAAATCAGAGATTTTCACAAAAGCAAAAGTATATGATACCAAGACAAAATCACTAATGTGTGGAAGCAGTTTGTTTACGATGTGTCTAAGCTTGGATTATGACGTTAAGATTATGTTAGAATCGACTAGCACACACTGCTAGCGGCATCTATTGACAAACTCTTAGTTGCGCACCTAATAATATTTCTAAGATTGTGATTTATATAAAGTCGATCGGTCGTTTGCATTGGAGTCGACGGACTCGCATGAGTTCTTGTGTAGGAAGTACATTTACTTCGTTGTCGCAGTGTGTTTCTATCGTTGGGTGGTACTTTCTTCTGGCCTTTGCTATTTCTTCTTTGATTGTGGTAATGTCCAGCTCTCGGCCTAAGTCGTGATTTGAGATATGTCGAGAGGCACCAGTTATTATTCTTAAAATTTTAGATTGCTGTCTTTGGATAATATTAGTGTTTGGTTTTTTGGCTGTTCCCCATAGTTCTATTCCGTAAGTCCAGATAGGTTTTATAATTGTTTTGTAGATAAAAACTTTATTGTTTGAATCTATTTTTGTTTTCGTCCTTCTTATTTTTAATATGATGTTTCCATTGTGGTTTGCTGTCCAGTTATATACCCAGGAATTTCGCAACTAAGGATGTAGGAATAGGACTTCCATTTGGTTTTAACTTAGTGATCAGTCCTTTGTGTCAAACCTTGTCAAATACTTTTCCTATGCCAACACAAAATTTCTTTGCGTCTAGCTCACTTCATATTTAATGTGACACCCGGTGTATTTGTTGTATTGTCGAGTGTTTTTGTCTGAAACCAAATTGATGGTCAGGGATCACTTTTTGTTGGTCAATATTTGGTCTTGTTCTCACAATGAGCAGCTTTTCGAATATCTTAATCATAATAGGAAGTAGGCTAATGGGACTATATCGTCCCCTTAGTATAACAATAGCCTATGTGCTCATAAGCTATTATTTTTTTATTGAATTTTTGGATTCTCCATCGTCGATTTTATATGTGGTCAAAATTTTGTCAAATTCTAGTTCCACAAAGTGGGTCAAAATGTCAGTCAAAAAAAATAAATATTTACAGACATAACGAGATTTGAGTGAGAGCTACTTTCGACAAAAAGTTTGAAATTCATTTTCTCAAAACATCAAACAATTTATAGGCTATTTTAATACTAAGGGGGCGATATGATGATGCTATTGCTGGATCCTTGACACGTTTGGGAATAGCAATTATTTCCGCTATTTTCCAAACCTTCGGAAAATATTTAAGCCTAAGCAAAGCGTTAAATATGTTGCATAAGTAGGTTATTGCGCGAGATGTGGTGGTTGTTTTAATATAAATCCTGTGGTTTGGTCAAATCCAGTGAATTTTTTTTTTCTTCTTTCAGTCTTTATTATTTTTTTGATTTTTCGTGAAGTCGCCGGTCTTATTTTATAATCTTGCATATGAGTTCGTTCTGATGGAAACAGGAAGGTATTGGGAGTTGTAGAGCTTGAAAATATTTCTGCGAAATAATCTGCTAGTGTTGCTGCCTTTTCTTCATTCGTTCTTGCCCAGTTTCCTTTTCCTTCCGTATAGGCGGTTGGTGAATTGTTTTGTTTAGAAGCTTTTTGGTTGCTTTCCAGATTGAGTAGTTAAAAAAGAAAGTGAACACCATATATTGACAAGTCTAGTCTTGTCCCCTAGGAAACATAAGAAATACCTGTTCTAAACACAGTCCCGGGGAAAAAGCTACCTAGGATTAATATTAGATAGGAAGCTTTCGTAGAAACAAAGGATAGATGATAGAGTAAGAAAACCAGCCACTGTTATACACACAATACAAAAGAATTGTGCTGTCTATATGGAGCAGTAGTGAGATCAATCATGACAAACGGTTTCACGATTTGGTGGTCCACACTAGGGGGAAAAAACTATGGTAAAACGTTTGGAAAGTATTCAAAGGGGTCCCTAAAGACTACGTTCACGGCAGCGATGAATGTTATGCTGCATATACAAGTATGTATTACCAATTGAGGCCTACAGTGGCAAAACCGGCACTCAAGTTAAAGGAATCTTCCCACTTAACCACTAACAAGAAGGGTCACGCAAAAATACTAGACGAATATCTTTTCATACCCAAACAACAGACTTTTGTAGCTTAGCAGAGCTACACTTAAATACATCCTTTACCACAACTTTACCAACAAGAGAAGATTAGCACAATGGGATAATGGACAATAGAAGTGGAGTCAGTATCTATACCGATGGTTCCAAGCTTAGCGAACAAATAGGCGGAGGCTTTCACTCTGAGGAGATGAGTGCCAGCATTTCCTTCTGACTACCAGATCATTGTAGTGTATTTCAAGCTGTGCAACAAGTCGAATGACATGCCCAGAATGGAATAGAGGCCGCACAGACCGAATGTTGAAACTTCATAGAAAGGACGTGAGAAATCTTTTTGTTGTTCTAACAGGGCAGAGTTTTATAGGCAGGCATGCGAACAGACAGGGATCACCATATAACGAGTTGTGCAAAAGCTGTAATGGCATTAAAGAAGAAGAGACTCTAGAACACTTTCTATGCGGGTGCATGGCTCTAGGTAGAAGAAGGCACACACTATTCTAGGAAAAAGTTTTTTTAATAATTTGGCAGAAGTAGCTAAATTATAACTAACAAAGATTGTTAGATACATTAAAGCTACAGGTTGTTTAAATCAAAGATGTATTAGTGCCAATACCTGTGAAATTGCTAGGCAAACATGGCCAAGGCTAAATCTACGTCTGCCCAAGAATGGTATAAGATTGAGTAGACTTCAAATTAAGACCTTAGTAGGGGCCCTCACAGCACATTGTCTCATAGGAAATCATGCAAGGAGATTAGGCGTTCACATGCATTATTTCTGTCGTAGCTGCAGGAATGAGGAGGAGTTGGAACCAATTCAACACCTTTTTTGCACAGGTTTGGCTCTAGTCAGGAGCAGGAACCGATATTTAAGATCCCTATTCTTAATGAATATAGATAATCTACATATAGACTTTAGATATCAACAACTTTTTACGGGGAGGCGGACAGCCCTGATGGTATCACAATGTGCCTACAGCAGCCCTAGGTGTGCCAATTGGCAACCAATATACCTACCTACCTTGGTTGGGAGTGCTTTTGGAGTAGTCAGAAACTTTTTGCGCAGAAGTTGTTTGCAATTTATTTTACAGAGAATACATTCCTATGAATAATAAAAATAATGAAAACAAGTTTTCTAATTTCATCTACTAAAAAGCTTTCATCAACGAAATTAGTATTACATTGAACATTGCATAAAGTACCACTTGCTGGAACCCATAAATTCACCACTAATGCTTAGTGCCGCTCATGAATATTTTGCTGGTGAGAGGCATGAGCAAACGATTTGTAGTTAATATTTCTTTTATTATTTAATAGATGCAAGACTTTAAGCGAGATAAGATCAGAATTAATTATTTATAAACCTCAACACCACTCGCATACATACACAATTATGTTCGTATGTGTGTATTTGTGCAAACTGATAAGAAATTGAATTCGTAGTAAATAAGAATATTTATTTAGTATCTTTCGAAAATGTGGTCATAAACTTCGAGTTAACGTTTTAAAATTACTCGTATGTCTGTTATACTGCATATACAGCTGTGTTCAAAAATGAAGTAGTGCAGCACCTCACAACATTCATATTAATTTTTCTATATGTTAAACATTACAAATTAATCAGGTCCTCATATATTTCTAAGAATAGCACACAAAGAAGAGAATATTGAAAAGATACCGTTAGTTTTCCATTGGTGTGTGTAATTTTTTGACGACTTTTGCGAAGTGCACCGATAAGTGGCTGTTCATAATTATAGTAGTGGTTACATTAAAGGAGAAACAAAACTGAATAACTTCATTTAGAAATGATTTTTTGAGTTCTTCATACTCAGTACAGTCTAATGTTTAGTTGCATAGCCTTTATTAACACACTTTTATTAGCTCGGGTTGTATGTATATATGTATGTAACGGAATCTTTGAGCTTAATTTTCACTGCCTTCTAAAAATCTGATCGACTTGGAATTTTGCACACCTATCAAGGACAGATGACAATGCAATAATTTGATAAAAGTTTTCCATTATCCTTATGAGGATTGCCAGGATTAATATTTTCATTTTTTAGATCTTCTGTAGAAAAGTAAGAAAGACAGAGCTAACGCGCGGTCTGCGCATGCCTGCACTCTCCGAGTTGCTCTTACTGATCTCGGGACTCTACGACATACTCTTTCGAATTCGAACTTGCTCGGGCACGCGGCACTGCAGTACGAATAGAAGACTAAAACGTTTTCAGGGTAGTTGCATTCTCATTTTGTATAGTCTTTACACATGCGTAGATACTACAAGTCTCATACACGCAAATTTACTCTATTTATTGTTCATATAAGATGTCATTTTGTTAATTACAATAAAATAATCAAAACATAAATTTTGAAATTATTTTATGGAACAAAATTTTGGCAAATAAAGAAGGAATTTATCATTACCATAATTCCATTTATAAAATTTTATCGATTAAAGTACAATTCACAACAAAAATTAACTAAAAAAACCAAACTGGAACTTTACATCCCGTTTTGATTGTGTCAATATAATCCACGGTCTCTTTTTCTGTGATGAGAGTACCTATTCTGTGTCAAGGCCAATGCTGGACTTTCTTTGGACATATAGTCGGTAAAGAAGGAGTTAAATATAACACAATTAAATCGGACTATAAATCACTGACTAAATGAAAACAATAATTTTCATTCAGAAAAACAAGGCTCGACCTTCAATCAATGATCTATATGGGAAAAAGTATGTAACATATTGATTAAGTCAGTATATTTTGTTGTTACCTCTCCGTTTCAGGAGTGGGGTAGCGGTTTCTCAGGCTCCCGAAATAAGTTCTTCATCCCGATTACTTCTTTATCACGGCCGATAACTGCATAGCTTTAGACTCACAGTCGATAAGAAAGGAATTAAATATAACACGAATATATCGCATCATTAATTCACTGACTGCAATGATAACAATAGTTCGATTAGAAAAAAGTGTGTTTTTTAGTTTTTTTTAAACTATTTTTTATTTTTAATAACGGCTTCGCATCGGCGGGGCATGGAATCGATAAGGTCCTGACAACGCTTCAAGGGATTTGACACCATGCTTCCTGAACCACTTGCTAAAGCTAAGCTTTGTTTGAAGCATTTGCAGTTCAGTTGTACTATGTCTGCAGTTGTAATATGTCTACATAAATATGTATATCCATAATGTCATTTATTATATGGATAGGGCCAACGCCATTGTAAGAAAAGCAAGCCCATATCATTATATAGGGTGAACCACGTAAAATTTGCTTTTTGAATCGGCTATAAAAAAAAGCAATCAATTTTTTCAAATTTTTTTTATTTTGAAGATTAAACATTGTCATTTATGAATGAAAAATAATATCGTTTAAATGACTGCCACGACTGGCTTTACAGTAGGCCATTCGATCATGAATGGCAACTTCGATTTCGTGTTTTAAAGCGTCAATCGTCTCTGGATGGTTCGCATAGCATTTGTCCTTAACGGCTCCCCACAAAAAATAGTCCAACGGGCTTAAATTGCAGCTCCGAGGCGGCCAATTCATATCGGAATTTCGGCTGATTATTCGGTTTTCAAAACCGGTAGCCTAGAGTTAGAGTGTAACTTTGGCAGTGTGACAAGTAGCACCGTCCTGTTGAAACCAAATGTCGTCCATGTCATCCTCTTCAATTTTTGGAAACAAAAACTCGTTGAGCATGTCACGGTTACGCTCGCCATTTACTGTAACCGCGGCTCTTCGCTCATTTTCGAAAAAAATGGCCCGATGATGCCGCCAGACCAAAAACCGCACCAAACAGTGACTCATTGGGGATGCATTTGCTTCTCTACAGTAACGTGTGGATTTTCTGAGCACCAAATCCGACAATTTTGCTTATTGACGTAGCCACCGATGTGAAAATGAGCTTCATTAGAAAAGCTGATTTTTCGGTAAAAATGCTCATCTTCGGTCAAACGATTTTCTGCCCATTGAGCGAGCCGAAAACGCATTGGATGGTCATTAGGCTTCAGTTCGTGCACCAATTGAACTTTTTAAACCTTCATACCGAGGTCTTTATGCAAAATTCTCTTAAAAAAAGTGCGTGAAATGTTCAATTCTTGAGAACGATGACGAGTTGAGGTTGTTGGATGTTCACGCACATTTTCGGCTACAGCAGCAATGTTTTCGGATGTACGCACTGTAGGAGCACGTTCACGTGTAGTTTTATCCATTAACGATCCACTTTGACGAACACGATTAACAAAGTGATCCACAAACTGTCTTGTTGGCAAATCTTTTTTTTGGAATTTTTTTTTTCAAATTTCTCACAGTTTCAGTAGAAAACTCAACACTTTGGAAATAGGTTTTCAATATTTCCCAATTTTGTTCAAGCGTATAGCGTCCCATTTCGTAAATGTAGTAAATTATGAACACATTTGACATGTCATTTGTGTTACCATTCTCAAAAAAATAGGTGGTTCAAAAAGCAAACGCTATGCTTAACTGTCTTCTTTGTGTACCTAGGATTATATTCGGTGTTTGGTGGACGTCATACATACTGCCTAGAGCCTGTTCCACCAAATTAAGCAATTTTGCTTTCGTCTGTCTACAATATGTTACGCCACTTTACTGCAGGCCAGACCAGATGAGCATTCGCAAATCTGAGTCGTCCTTTCACATGCTTCCCAGTCAAAAGGGGTACTTTTCTAGGACTTCTGGCATTTAGATTATGCTCAATTAGTCGATAACGGACTGTAAACGTCACTGATCGAGAGATCAATTCATTTTTGATAACTTTAGATGATCCTGACGTCCTTATCTTGCTAAAGCCCACAATGCGTCTGTCTTCGACAGCGGTTGTTTGGCGTTTTCTACCCCGATTTTCGGGTTTTTTTTATAATGAATCGTGTTCATTTAACACTGTTTAACACTACTATATTTTTCAACACAACTGTATATCTACTTATGCAAGTGTGTGTGCATGTATTTGAAGTTATATAAGCATCATATAAATTGCAATGCTTTAATGTGCAATCGACCGCAGGCAAACTGCTTTAAAAGCTATTAACGTAGCAGGTGCATATACGAGGTGTGGCAATTAAGTTCCGTGAGTTGTGTTACAGTAAGTTGTTTAGTGAAAATGACTGACTCGCAATATAAGCAGCGTGTCGCGATGCGATTTTTAGTGTAATCTGAAGTAACGCCCTTGGAGGGATTGTGAGAAAGATTCTGCGGAAGATTTTTGGGCCTTTGAACGTAGGCGTCAGCGAGTCTTGTAGGCAATGGAACAAAAAGCTGTATGAGCTTTACGACGACATAGACATAGCGCAGCGAATGAAGATCCAGCGGCTTCGTTGGCTGGGTCATGTCGTTCAAATGGATACAAACGCCCCGGCTCTGAAAGTATTCGATGCAGCTGGCTTATAGCAGAAGAAGAGGAAGGTCTCCTCTGCGTTGAAAAGATCAGGGTTAGCACGAGAAAGAAATGACAAGCGGGCTTTGTTAAACTCAGCGAAAATCGCTTGAGCGGTTATCGTCCCAATCAAGACGAAGAAGAAGTTAAACCGCTCGAAAATTGCAGATTGTATAGGTATAGAGACGAGTGCAAGTCAAAAACGCGCTTGTTTGAAAGGACGAAATGGTGTAAAGTGTGCGCTAATCGCAGATGATGAGAAGTGTAAAGCAAATTTCCGTCATCTCTCATAACAACGCGAATGTTTACTTCTCTGCGCTGCTGATCACGCCTGAGCATTCATGCTTTGTCTGACGAGTTGAACAACACCAAAGGCGTCATTTACAAGTCATTACGTGAGAAATTGAATACAACAGAGAGAAATTGTATAAGAGCTTTTGGCAGAAAACAAAAAACAAAGTCGCCGTACCTACCTTATAACCTCAATATCACCTCATATGGATTTTTCTTATTTCCCATGATGAGTCACACCGTCAATCGAATCCACTAGGGATTCTGCTAGGCTTAGCCGGGTTCTTTCCAAAGACCACTCTATGACTTCTTGGGTCAAGAAACCTGATGGAACTTGGACTGCTACAGCAGAAGAATCGCTAGAGCTTCTGCTAAACACGCATTTTCCGGGATGCAGCCCTTACGAAAGGGAGAGGGAAAACATTAGGCGGAGCCAATATAATCCACAGCATCTTGCAAATGAAATCATTACCAAAGAAAAAGTTGCATGGGCAATCAAATCTTTCTCACCCTTTAAATCTCCGGGGCCAGATGGGATCATTCCAAAGATGTTACAGGAAACCTTGGACTGTATCCTACCATGGCTAGAGGAAATTTTTAAAGCGTGTTTAAACTTAGGCCATATTCCAGACAGCTGGAAACTAGTCAAGGTCGTCTTCATACCAAAAGTAGGTAGAAGAGGACATGAATCAGCGAAAGACTTCAGGCCAATCAGTCTTTCGTCTTTCCTGTTAAAAACTTTTGAAAGACTTTTGGATACGCACCTCAGAAGCTCTTTGAAGAGCTCTGGTATATCAACTGCACAACACGCATACCTTAAAGGCAAATCTACGGAGACGGCGCTTCACGAGGTTATCGGAACAATAGAGGGCTCTCTAGAGAGCAAACATTATACCATGGCGGCATTCTTGGATATCGAAGGCGCCTTTAACAATGTTAGCACAGATGCCATCCAACGGGCGTTGATAGACCTGGAGGTGGACAGTTGCATTAGTAACTGGGTCATCTCCATGCTAGAAACGAGGATCATCAAAGCTAATATGGGTAATATCAACATAACCAAGAAGGTCCACGGGGGCACTCCACAAGGGGGAGTATTATCTCCACTTCTTTGGCTATGCGTGATCAGCAAAATCTTAACAAAACTTGACGGAGGTGGGGTAAAAGTGGTGGCGTACGCTGATGATGTGGTGTTAATGGTGTCAGGACTGTGTCCAAATACGATCAGTGGGATCATCCAAAGGGCTTTAGGCGAGCTTAACTCTTGGGCCACAGGATGTAGGCTAAGTTTAAACCCGCGTAAAACAGAACTTATGCTTTTTACCACCAGATACAAGGTACCAACTTTTACCCTACCAAATATCAACGGACAAACTCTGGCTTTATCAACCAGTGCAAAGTACTTAGGGGTAATTTTGGACCCCAAACTTAGCTGGAAGTTAAACGTCGAAGAACGGGTAAGGAAAGCAGAAATTGCTTTATATGCCTGCAAACGTATGCTTGGAAGAAGTTGGGGTCTTCAACCTAAGCATACATTATGGCTGTATAAGGCGGTTATACGACCCATTTTATCGTATGGTTCGGTAGTTTGGTGGACAGCTCTAGGGAGAGAGTACAATACCAAATTACTCGGCAGAATACAAAGATCAGCCTGTGCAATAACGGTCGGTGCAATCAGATCATGTCCTAGAGAGGCTCTCAATGCACTGACACACGTTATTCCAATAGACCTACACATAAAGAAGACGGCAACCATAAGTGCATTTAGGTTAAATGAAGCGGGTCGCTGGAAAGAAAAAACTTATGGTCACGCTAGTCTAATATTGCGACAAACTCAGTTAACCTCGGAGAGGACTGACTACATCGTCCCGATGGTAACGTTCAATAGGAATTTTGCCACACTCTTTCCATCTAAAAAAGAATGGAAGAAGGGATTCTCTCTAAACAACTTCGATACCACAGTCTATACAGATGGCAGTAAAATGGATTGTGGTGTCGGAGCTGGTATATATTCTCATAAACTTGGAATTGAAAAATCTGTGCGTCTCCCTAATACCAGCAACGTCTTCCAAGCGGAAGTACTAGCAATTGGGGAAGCCTGTAGGTTACTAATCGCAGATTTTTCTTTTAAGGGCAATATCGCTATTCTTTCGGATAGCCAAGCCGCAATCCAGGCGCTGGACGCGACTAGAACAACCTCTAAAGTGGTGGAGCAAAGTAGGAATAGCCTCACCAACTTGAGTGAAAACCATAGAGTAACCTTGATTTGGGTCCCGGGACACCGGAACATAGAAGGTAACGAAAAAGCTGATGAACTGGCAAGAGGGGGATCTGCCATGAATAGCGCTTTTGCAGTACCAGTATTCACTCCACTAGGTGCGGTCAAGAATGCAATTTCCCTAAAATACCTTCGAATTGCAGATTGTAGATGGAAAGACCAGACGAAATGCAAAATCAGCAGAACGTTATGGCCCACCTACAACCTCAAGCAATCGTTGACATTAATAAACATGAAACGACGGGACACCTGCAGACTTACGGCAGTCATAACTGGCTTCTGGTCCATCGGGGAACAAGCCGCCAAAATGGGCATCCCTCACAACACATACTGTCATAGTTGTAAACAACCGCAGAAAAAGGAAACAATCTTCCATTTCCTCTGTGAATGCCCTGCCCTATGGAAGGACAGAATGTTAACCCTGGGCAAACCGCTGTTCGAGAGTCTCGAGCAACTGTCTGGCGTAGACGTCAACAACCTAATAAGGTTCCTAAACCGCACAGACTGGATATAGTCCTGCTGCAAATTACTGTTAAACAATTTGGTAACGAGGATGTGGCAACAAAATGGTGCGGAAGCGCTAGTTGGATTCTGGATGAATCACCACTCTAACCAACCAACCAACCACACCGCCTGCAGAAATTACCACAGGAGGGTAGAAGAAAGCTATAATCACGGTGAAAAGATGTTTAATGGTGTGGTCCATATCAGGCCGTTAACCGGCTCTCAGCAAATTTGACAGAAACAACGGTTGAGCTGACATAGTCCGGATAACGAATCAGTTTGTTTAGGAAAAAAATTAACACAATTGCACTTCTTAATCGTCTGAATAACGACTTATTGGACGAGTGTGTGAATACATTCTATGAAAAAAGTACCGGTAGTTGTTCAACAAAACGCAAAGTAATTGTTTAATCACCAAAATTTATTTTTTCGCCTTCAAAGTAGGCTCCATTCGACCACCAACGCCAAATGCCAACGATTAGTCCAGTCATCAAAGCACCTTTCAAAAATGCGTTTGAAGAGGTCTTCTTCAGCTCCTTAAGAGAATTCTACTTAATGGCCTATATCGACTCAAAGTGCCGTCCGCCGGAGTGGCAATCTAAGTTTTGGAAAAAGGAAGAAGTCTAAATCCGAGGAGGCTAAATCCGGTGGATACGGTGGGAGCTAGATAATATTTGTCGAGTTTTTGGTCAAAGAAGTGTTCACAATATGAGTCTTTTAAGACGGTGCGTTATCATGGTGCAGAATCCATGAGTTTTCTTTCCACAAATTATGCCGTTTCCTACGCATATTCTCTCTCAAACGTCGTATAACTTACAAATAATATTCTTTATTTACTGTGGAACTATTGGGAATGAATTCCGAGTGCACAACACCACCTGATAATCAAAGAAAACGAGTAGCATGACTTTCACTTTTGACCAATTTTGACGTGGTTTTTTTGGGTTTCGGCTCATGTGGATAGCGCCTTTCAGCCGCCTGTTGACTGGTTTGCATATCAAACTCCTTCCTATACCCACATCTCATCACCTGATGATGATGCGCTGGAATTGGATTATGGTTGGGTCCGAATTCACTTGATCAAGCATGTCTTCAGCCACCTTCTTCCGATGAATTTTTTTTAAAGAAATTCCACCCTCTTGGAACGAGTCGATCAGCCACACGTCTCATGCCCAATTGAGGGTCTCAAATGTCGCGAATTGATTCGTGAGACACGCTAAGGCCACGAGCTACCTCCCTCAAACTTAAATGATGGTTTTCCAATACCATTTCCTTGACTTTGTCTACGTTTTCATCCGTTGAAGACGTTGATGGGTGACCAGATAAATTGTGTAACGCCCGCTTTTTAAGTGAACAATTCCCGATATTTTTTGACAGAATGTATATGTAGATTTCGGCTGACGAATACTCCCGTGAAGTGGCAGCCGAAGTTCCCTCACAAGGTTGTTGTTCACCATAGTTATTGGCCAAACCTAGTAATTTATCATACTGGGCTTTCAACCACTTCAGCAATTCAGAAGTCAGTGTATATAAGTAGTGCTGGATGGTGACTGTTGCCATATTTTTGCAACATCTCTTTGGTATTAAAACTTTTGTAACTTACTTGGTGTTTTTTTTTTTTTTTGAGAAAGTTCCGGAGCTGAATTTAATACCTTAGATATTTCAAAGCCGACTTTAAAACATATTCATCTTTGTATGTATGTATGTAAATGCACTTCAAATATGTTTTAATATTGCAATTTTTACTGCTGATGCGTATTGCCGCGGGAGGAGAACGTGGAGCGGAGAGTTTCCTCAACATATACGTTTTCTTTTTCTTTCTCTCTTTTCTAAACGGCGATAAATTTCACGGTTATTTAACAGCAGCAGCAAATTTGTATATCGATTGTGCGATTTGAGCGCTCATTAAGGGCTTAATTATTGTAATATTGAAATGTTTTTAATTTCTGTATTTTCTGCATTATGTTTTTTTATAGTTTTCTTCATTTTTAGCTCGGTTTACTTGTAATTTTTAAGAAATTGCACTCATTTCAGACATCCACTAGAGATAAATCATAACTTTCACAGAACAAATAAGGCATCTACATATCTACCAATCCAAATGAACACATAAATTCTGTTAAGGGAAAAATAACTGAAATTATTTTTACAAAAATCAGCCTTGGCGACTCTCAACTTCTGACGACGTTTTTTGTCTAATATTTGGTATTCTACGTCAACGCCGCAAAACCGTTCGCATTGTTCGATCAGCATCGCCGACCAACTGTTCCATGATGTCCTCTAAAGCGGACACACGCGCCGTTAAACTGTAAGTCGAATTGAAATCAAATTAATGGAAGTCAACAAAATCTTAAGCAGAGTCATCAAGGCGAATTGAATACCATAGATAGCGCTTTGCCAAAATGGCTACTTTATTTTTCACGATTTTAACAAGTCTGACGTCGGCGCCCTTTCCAACACAAAACAAGCAAAAGGAGGAGAAATTACATGTTCGTGAAAATTCAGTGAATGGCTGGGTAGTACTGTGATTTGTGAAATTTAAACTAAACAAACTAATGAAAACGAAGTATATATATATGTATGTATGCTACATAGACCAATAAGACCCTTTAGGAGCTACTTGTCAAATTTTCATGACATTTTGCCAATTAGTTTGTGAGTTACAGTCGTTTAAGTGAAGCTACTTTTGGTTTTGTGAAAAAAAATGGATTCAAAAGAATTTCGTGTATTGATAAAACACTGTTTTTTAATTAAAAAAACCCTGTGGAAACACACCAATGGCTACGGAAGTATTATTCGGACTCCGCTCCGTCGATCGGAACCGTTGAACGATGGCTTCGTGAATTTAGATGCGGTCGTACGGGCACTAAGGACGCAGCGCGTTCAGGACGTCCAAATGAAGCAGTTGTTCCAGAAAACATCAAAAAAATCCATCGTATCATTCTGAATGATCGTCAAGTAAAAGTGTGCGAGTTAGCAGAGGTCGTAAGCATATCGAAAGGGTCAGTAGGAACGATTTTGCATGAACATTTGGATGTGAAAAAGCTAGTCGGAAGAAGGGTGCAAGCTTGTTGGACCGTTTGAACGACGAAATCAAGAAAAAGCGGCCTCGTTTAGCAAAGAAAAAAGTGTTGTTCCACCAAGATAATGCTCCGGCTCACAAATCAACGATTGTCATGGCAAAATTGCACGAATTGCTTCCCCATCCTACGAATTGCTTTCCCAGATTTGGCCCCCAGTGACTATTGGCTGTTTCCAAACTTGAAGGGATGGCTTCAGGGAAAGAGATTTCGATCAAATGAAGAAATTGAATGGGAAACAGACGATATTTTGAAGGATTTTCTATCGATCATTTTTTGAAAGGCATCAAAATTTTAGAAGGCCGTTGGGAAAAGTGTATCGCCCTAGAAGGGACCTATGTTGAAGAATAAAATGAATTTTGGTTGAAAAAATTGTTTTTACCCTCTCACCTTATGAACTTATTGGACCATGTAGTATTTGTATATACATATATATATTCCCATGTTTCCTAGGAGGAACATAAGTAAATAAGTTAAAGTTAGGTTTATTGAGTACAAGAAATTTTATTTGCTGCCATGAACGGCGTGCTTCAGTCGCTTCTGTTTCAACAAAGCGTCTCCACATGTTGGATGATCTCCCGCGCCTGCGATTTCCTTATGGGCACCAATCTAAGGCTGATTTTGCAAAATCTCCATGAAGAATGACAGACTTCACCTTTTGCCGGCTGCCGACCTGCCAGTTCTGTTAATGATGCATCCGATGCATGTTAGCACTGCGTATCTGGAAGTGGTGCCGAGGCACATCATCTTTTTGCTTTGTGTTAATCATCAGGCCTGGTTTAGCTGCGCAATCGCTTACAGCCTTCATCTTTGACTGTATATTAGGGTGGGTCGATTTAAAAATCGCTCATTGCTCTGTGAAAATCGTATTCTAGGGATCAAAATTAGAAACTTTGCCGAAGGAACCATACCTCTAAAACGAATTCTGATGTCCCCCAATTTGGGTCGAACGAAAAATCCCACATTGACCCATTTAGAGTGATCCAATCGAGTCCAAATGTATGATCGACCCCCGCTAACTTTGGGCGGCCGATCCACCCATGCCAGTGGCACACCCCCTGGTACTCCCCTGGGGGGTTCCCGATACAATCATTTCAAAATTTCACCATTTTTGGCCTTTACATGAGAAAAGAAACTAAAAAGTTCGACCCAAATTGGGAGACATCAGAATTCGTTTTAGAGGTATGGTTCCTTCGGCAAAGTTTCTTATTTTGATCCCTAGAATATGATTTTCACAGAGCAATGGGCGACTTTTTTGCCTCCCCACAAATCGGCCCGGCCTACTGTATATGTGTGAATTTGTGTGACAACAGGCAAATCTTTCAGGTTGCTGTTCAAGCACCACGAAATAACACTATTAGGTTGAATAGAAGCGTAGGTAACATACTTCCCTGCCCTACTCGTCTTGAATTGTGAAAGTCAAATGCAGTTTGCTTGCGTTTTTATGCGAAAGAAGCCGTGGCAAGAAAGTGTGTATGTATGCGTATAATTTCCTATGTTTGGTTGTTTTCATTGCTTACGCCAATCTTCCTCTTCACAAACAAATAATTTCCCTTCCTTTTTTTTATTTGTTTATTTATGAGCTCCTACGACACGGCAAATTCGGAAGGCGCAATCTTGTATTCTATCATTCTTGCGGAGTCCTGTCATTCGTGATTGAATGAAACATAATTTTAAATTTTACCTTGAGAATATGGCAAACGCATTTATTTATTTCATGCCACACGCAACGCGTAGTAGTACTCGGTTTTAGCGCTCATTCAATCACGAATTTATTCGACTCAAAGATTAATTTCAAAATATTACCGACTAATCGTCAAGGAGTCTGTATCTTGCACTCGTGATTCTTGTTGTCCGACGGGTTCGAAATAGCTGAAAGAATATTAGAGCAGTCATTAAAATCCATATTCTACGAGTACAATAATGCACCATTAAAGGGCACACCAGGACACACTTACTCTGGTACAGCATGTTTGCGTATGGAAAGTTTTGGCTGATTATCTTCTGGTTCTGTTTCATCCTCCGCCTCCGGCTGCGCACGGAAACCTCTCGGACACCATTTATGTAATAATTTACGTATATAAATTAATAAATAATTGCGGCCTCCCTTAACCTCACTTTTCACACTACTATAGGTATCATTAATAATGGCCAAGAACATATTCTGAAATTCACAAGTGGGATTGCAAAAGGAGTCATTTATGTTTATAAGAAAATTGAATAAGTTAACTGTGAAATACTGTACCAGTAAAATGAAGAAAACCAAGAATATATAAGTGAGAAAGAAGATTGGACCCAATACACTATGTGCCGCCTCGATGCTCTCATAATCGAAGTCACCCAAAATCATGCGGATCATTGTTAGGAATGATTCGTAAAAGTTGCGAAAATCGTGGTATTGACTGCCGAATAATAACAGACCCAATTGAGCGTAGGCCAGAAAGACAATACCGAACATGGTGCTGAAGCCCAAGAGATCACGAAAACACTGAAGCAGAAAGTTTAAGATTAGAGTCGCTTAATGCACTAAATTAGCCACTTACCCTGTGTATGGTCACATTAAACTGTATCATTGTTTTATTGAAACTAATAAATTTAAATATTTTAATTGTAACCAAAAACGCACAAATGGCCAATATATTGGAATACATTAAATTCCAAAAGCAAAACGTATCCACCACGAGAAATTCATTTGGATTTTCTTCAAACCTTTTGCCCAATAGATTCACGTAGAATGGATGCCAGATATTGTAGATCAACGTGAAATATGCTAACTGTAAGAAAAGTGGAAAAAGTAATGTTAATGGTAGTAAAATATATAGCGATGTTAGATGTTTGGGTATGTACTACTGTGGGCAAAAAGTAAGGTGAATTTATTTGTCAAACTTCGCGGGATTAAAATTTCGTTCTAGTTATTTTTTTCATGAGTTGGCAACACTGTTAATAACATCTGGGCCAACTTTCATGTGAATATCATTATCAGTAATATATTTACGCTTGAGTTTACCAAACGACCAAGAGTGCATTTTTCGCTTTTACAATGTCTGATTTGATTGAGCAGAGAAGTGTCATCAAATTTTGTTTGCGGAATGAAGTTTCGGCTGCG
Source organism: Anastrepha fraterculus (assembly GCA_037575425.1). NCBI lineage: Eukaryota > Metazoa > Arthropoda > Insecta > Diptera > Tephritidae > Anastrepha > Anastrepha fraterculus. The sequence continues at coordinate 79,307 of JAYXIM010046130.1, forward strand.
AAAATGTTTAGCATGTTTCAGAAGGCATTTGGTGATTCGACCATGTCGCAGAAAAATGTTTATAAGTGGTACAAAGACTTCAAAGAGGGTCGAGAACGTGTTGATGACTTGGAGCGCTCCGGACGACCATCGACGTCAACAGATGGCCAACACGTCAATAAAGTGAAGGAGTTAGTGCTCAAAAATCGTCGGTTGACTGTTAAAGACCTTACTGATATGATCGGAATATCAGAAGGATCTGTGAAAACCATTTTGAAAGACCATTTGGGCCTACGAAAAGTAAAATCTCGTTAGGTACCGAAAACTCTCAATTTCTTGGAAAAAAGTCGTCGCGTTGATGTGTGTGAAACAATGCTTTCAGACTATCAGGGCAAGCTCAAATGCATCATTACGGGAGATGAGACTTGGAGTTATGCTTACGACCCTGAAACAACCGATTATTGATTTACAAGAATAAATAAAGATTCTTCATTTTACAACCAAATTCACCTTACTTTTTGCCCACAGTAGTATGTGTGTTTGCATTAGGGATGCAATTTTTTTCGATTTTTACGGTACCAGAATTGTCGGGCTCCCGATATTGTAATATCGAGCGCCCGATGTTAGATGTTTCGTTGTTTTCGATATTACAATTGCGGGATCCCGGCATCAGGGATCTAAATTTTTTCTATTTTTACGGTAACAGGATTTTTGGGATTTCGATATTACAACTTCGGAATCTCAGCATTAAGGATAACTTTTTTTCGATTTTTACAGTACCTGGATTTTCGAGTTCCCGATATTACAATTTTGGGATCCCGGCTTTAGGGAACTACAATTTTTCGATGTTTACGGTACCAGGATTTTGGGGTCTGGATATTGCAATTACCAAATCCCGGCACTAGGGATTGACAGTTTTAGAAGCTCTGCTATTTTATGTACAAGTACAGTGAATTACAGCTACGGAAATGGAGACGTAATTTTCTATTTAGAGAGAATATTATAGGTTGTCAAAAAAATCTTGCGGTATTTTTATTGAATTTTTAATTGTTCATAAAATTGGTTATAATAATGCTCTTTAAGTCAAATATACGCCGTTTTGTTCGATGACGAGTTCCCAACGAGATGCCAACTTCATAATGCCTTCTTATAGAAGCTCGCTTCCCTATTGTCAAAAAACTCGGAGAGCCAATTTTCACAGGACGCTCTTGTGGACAACTTCCGACTACCAAGCTCGTTCGCCATGGACAGAAATAGGTGATAATCACCACCAAACACACAGAAGAACCTTCCTGGCCGTCAATCCAGGCTTGGCCACCGTCTGGACAGCTTCAGCGCTTTTCGACCACGACCGTTTGCGCTTCACGTTGTCGTAAGTGACCCACTTTTCATCGCCAGTCACCATCCGCTTCAAAAACGGGTCGATTTTGTTGCGATTCAGAAGCGATTCGCCTGCATCCATACGGGCAAAAATGTTTTTTTGCGTCAAGTCGTGTGGCACCCATACATCGAGCTTCTTTTTGAATCCAAGCTTCTTCAAATGGTTTATAACGGTTTGATGACTCATGCCCAGCTCTTGGCCAATGCTACGGCTGCTACTATGCCGGTCTCTTTCGATCAATTCAGCGATTTTATCGCAATTTTCGACGATAGGCCTTCCGGACCGTGGCGCATATTCGATCACCTCTGCACCAGAACGAAAACGTTGAAACCATCGTTGTGCGGTGGAAATGGAAACTGTATCGGGTCCATAAACTGCACAAATTTTATTGGCAGCATGAGATGCATTTTTGCCTTTATCGTAGTAGTATTGTAAAATATGCCGTATTTTCTCTTTATTTTGCTCCATGTTTGCGACGCTATAACTCACGAACGACTAAAAGCAAACAACAATTAATCAAACACATGTTAGCACGTGAAAAGAGCTTTCCAAAAAGCTCTAGCGTGAACCGATGCCACGAATACAGTTAGAACTACGCGCTTGCAAAGACAAGCTTGCGGATATACCGCAAGACTTTTTTGACAACCTTTATTTCACTAGTAACAGCATAAAAAAAAACTGAAAAAGTAAAGAAATGTAGGTATTTTGTGGTTGAAAGAAACTCATTTTTTTAGTAGAGTAGTAAGTTAGGTTATGTTGCTTGTCTAAGACACTCGGTGGATCTAAAGTCCATTGTGTTATCTCCCTCCAGCGAGACATTTTACAAAATTCCCAAGTCTTCATAGCTATAATCTTCATCTACACAACTCCTGCAGAAGTCATTGTGGGGTACGCCCATTCTACTTGCTAAAGTGTCAATAGTGCAGAGAGGTCGCTGGCCGTTGATCTGTTCCGCAATTGAATCCAAGCATATATTTTGTCCTTTTGAGATTCAATTATGGCAATAGCGCTTTGGAGTCAGAGAGCAGTTAGTAGTCAGAGACCTCCTTCTATGGGTTTCCGCAATTATGCCCAAGTCAATCGCAGTATACAGTTCGCTTAAAGGGCCACTCCAGAGTAGCCGCTGACTTAACAAAGTATGGTGGGTAGGCGCTATCACCCTCCTGCATTCTTTGACGCATCTTGACGTGATGCACGTTGAGGCCAATGCCTTTAACGCTGCTTGTTTGGTTGGTTAGAGTGGTGATTCATCCAGAATTCAACTAGCGCTTCCGCACCATCTTGTTGCCACATCCTCGGCCAATGCCTTTATCGCTGCTTGGTTGGTTGGTTTGAGTGGTGATTCATCCAGAATCCAACTAGCGTTTCCGCACCATTTTGTTGCCACATCCTCGGCCAATGCCTTTATCGCTGCTTGGTTGGTTGGTTTGAGTGGTGATTCATCCAGAATCCAACTAGCGCTTCCGCACCATTTTGTTGCCACATCCTCGTTACCAACTTGTTTAACAGTTATTTACAGCAAGACTATATCCAGTCCTTGCCGTTAAGGACCGTATTAGGTTGTTGACGTCTAAGCCAGACAGTTGCTCGAGACACTCGAACAGCGGTTTGCCCAGGGTTAACATTCTGTCATTCCATAAGGCAGGGCATTCACAGAGGAAATGGAAGATTGTTTCCTTTTTCTCCGTTTGTTTACAACTATGAGAGTATATGTTGTGAGGGATGCCCATTTTGTCGGCTTGTTCTCCGATAGACCAGAAGCCAGTTATGACTGCCGTTAGTCTACAGGCGTCCCCTCGTTTCATGTTTATCAATGTCGACGATTGCTTGAGGTTGTAGGTGGGCCATAACGTCCTCCTGATTTTGCATTTCGTCTGGTCTCTCCATCCACAATCTGCGGTTCGAAGGTATTTTAGGGGCATTGTATTCCTGACTGCACCTAATGGTGTGAATACTCATTCTGCAAGGACGCTATTCATGGCAGATCCTCCTCCTGCCAGTTCATCGGCTTTTTCGTTACCTTCTATGTTCCGGTGTCCCAGAACACAAATTAAGGTTACTTTATGGTTTGCACTAAAGGTGGTGAGGCTATTTCTACTTTGCTCCACCACTTTAGAGGTTGTTGTAGCCGAGTTCAGTGCCTGGATTGCAGCTTGGCTATCCGAAAGAATAGCGATGTTGCCCTTAAAAGAGAAATTCGTGATTAGTAGCCTACAAGCTTCCCCAATTGCCAGTACTTCCGCCTGGGAGACACTGCTGGTATTAGGAAGATGCACAGATTTTTCAATTCCAAGTCTGTGATAATATACCTATACCAGCTCCAACACCACAATCCATTTTACTGCCATTTGTATAGACTGTGGCGTCGAAGCTGTTTAGAGAGAATCCCTTATTCCATTCTTCCTTAGATGGAAAGAGAGTGTCAAAATTCCTATTGTAAACTACCGTCTGGACGATGTAGTCAGTTCTCACCGAGATTAACTGAGTTTGTCGCAATAATAGACTAGCATGGCCATAAGTTTTTTTCTATCCAGCAACCCGCTTCATTTAACCTAAATGCACTCATGGTTGCCGTCTTCTTAATATGTAGGTCACTTGGAATAACGTGTGTCAGTGCATTGAGAGCCTCTCTAGGGCATGATCCGATTGCACCGACCGTTATTGGATAGGCTAATCTTTGTATTCTGCCGAGTAATTTGGAGTTGACCTCTCTCCCTACAGCTTTCCACCAAACTACCGAGCCGTACGATAAAATATAACCGCCTTATACAGCCATAATGTACGTTTGCAAGCATATAAAGTAATTTCAGCTTTCCTTACCCGTTCTTCGACGTTTAGCTTCCAGCTAAGTTTGGAGTCCAAAACTACCCCTAAGTACTTTGCGCTGGGTGAAAGTGAAAGAGTTTGTCCTTTGATATTTGGTAGGGTAAAAGTACACATAGTTACTAAAGTATACATACGATAAAATATTTCTTATTTTCTTAGATTTAAAATTGTTTTTCTTATTTTTTGTATCCTACACTAATAAATTAAATTAATCTTATTATTTTAACAACACCCTGTGTATTTTTTTTGTCAGCGTTGATAAAATATGTACTAAAAACACTAATAATGCATCCCAGTAATGTTACATAAGTATACATACCCGAGTAGTTGTTTTTATACGCCGCTAATAATACCGTTAGAAATTTTATGAAAATGCGTTTTGCTCATTAATAGAAGATCAGTGTTACGACTGATATCAGTTTCTCCAGACTTAATTGTTATTTAAGATAAAAAACGTAAAAAATGCCTAAAACTAAAGAAATCTCCGAGGATATTCGTAAAATGGTTGTAAAACTAAGGCGCGAAGGAAAATCTTTACAAGGAATTGGTGAAATTTTAAATTTAACAAAACCTACTGTACAGACAATAATAAACAATTTCGAAAATAATGGAAATTATGCGAACAAACATCGATCAGGTCGCCCACGTAAGCTTACTGAAAGACTTGAGCGGACTATTATTCGAACAGTGAAGGATAATCCAAAAAAAAGTGCGGTTGCAATTAACAATGAAATAAGGTTGAATCACTATATTGAGGTTTGTAGCCAAACGGTACGTCGTTGCATTAAGAGGAATGGGTTTTTAAGCAGAGTTGCCCGAAAAAAGCCCCTACTGAGAGCCGTAAATGTTGTTAAACGGTTGGAATATGCTGAAAAGTATAAAAATGTCCATGTTAGCGATCCAACATTTTGGGAACGAGTTATATTGACGGACGAATGCAAGTTTATGGTATTTGGAGGAGACGGGCGCGCTAAAGTTTGGAGAAAACCAAACACGGAGTTTTTGCCACAAAACGTTAATGCAACTGTAAAACATGGTGGAGGATCTCTTATGGTATGGGGATGTATGGCAGCAAATGGTGTTGGAAATTTAAGGTTTATAGAAGGTACTATGAATAAGACCATGTACATTGAAATTTTAAAAGACAGTTACATTCCCAGCACGCAAAAACTTGGTCTCGCAGAAAATGCTATATTCATGCACGACAACGATCCCAAGCATTCCTCGAACCTGGTGAAAGAGTGGCTGCTATATAACGTAAAAAATAAACTGGAACATCCACCCCAATCACCAGATTTAAATGCAATTGAACATTTATGGGATCATCTGAAAAGAGCCTTAAAAAACGAAACATAACGTCCATTCCATCATTAAAAGAGGCTTTAATTCAAGAATGGAATTTAATATCGGCTGAAACAACAAGAAAATTGGCACTATCCATGCCAGCTAGATTATCTGCTGTAGTAGATGCCAAAGGAAGCCATACGAGATACTAAAATATATTTTTTTTAATTATTAAACAGCCGTATGTATACTTTAGTCACATAGCGAATAAGCGTAATTTAACAAAACTACAATATTTAAGCATATTTAAGTGAAATTTACATTTTTGTTTGTTTTGTTTTTATTAATATATGAAATAAAATGCTTTTAAGTTTAACATTTATATACCATGTTTGATATCTTACCAAAAAATAGGACTTACGCTCCCGTATGTATAATTTAGTAACTATGTGTATCTGTATCTGTTTTACGCGGGCTTACTCTTATGCCACATCCTGCGGTTCAAGAGTTCAGCTCGCCTAACGTCCTTTGAATGATCCCACTGATCGTATTGGGACACAGTCCGGACACCATTAGCACCACATCATCAGCGTATGCCACCACTTTTACCCGACCTCTATTAAGTTTTATTAGGATTTTGCTGATCACACATAGCCAAAGAAGTGGAGATAATACTCCCCCCTGTGGAGTGCCCCCGTGGACCTTCTTGGTTATGTTGACATTACCCATATTAGCTTTGATGCTCCTAGTTTCCAGCATAGAGATGACCCAGTTACTAATGCAATTGTCCACCTCTAGGTCTATCAACGCCCGTTGGATGGCATCTGTACTAACATTGTTAAAGGTGTCTTCTATATCCAAGAATGCCGCCATGGTATAATGTTTGCTCTCTAGAGAACCCCCGTAGATTTGCCTTTAAGGTATGCGTGTTGTGCAGTTGATATACCAGAACCCTCAAAAGAGCTTCTGAGGTGTATATCCAAAAGTCTTTCAAAAGTTTTTAACAGGAAAGACGAAGTCATTCGCTGATTCATGTCCCCTCCCATGCTGCTTGACTATCAATAAAAATGTTAACGTTTGCTGGAGTTAAGTCCATCAGTCTTCTCGTTTATGCTGCTTGGTCGATAGCGTCGATCTCAGCTTGGAAGACGCTGCACCAGTCTGAGAATCTAATGAGCAATTTAAAGATAATTGTTCCGAGTAAACTAATGATCCAGAAGAATGATTTTGGGAACCAGGCAGTCTGTTATCGGTGCGTCTTGCAAGTGTTCCACAGAGAATAGAACTTATGCATAACCGTGCGTCTTTTCTTTTAGCATACCTGCTGTTTTAATCCTGTAAGCAGACTTGGCCGGTATCCCTTTAACGTATGCGTCAATGTGCCGAATATGTACGATCACTTCCAGCGCCGCCTGAGGCGTCGATCGGAGCGCACCAGTTATTCTTACACATGCTAATCGTTGGACTTTTATGAGATTCTTCAGGCAGGATTGGGTCGGCACCACTTCGCACCCCATGAAAGCTCCATAAGTCAAAAAAGGCCTGGTCACCCAGTGGTCTATATATGGTTTCACTCCCCTTTGTTCCAGACTAATGTTAAATGTTTTTTTACAGATAAAGAGGGCATTACAAGCTTTCTTCTTTCTTTTCCTCGCTATTCCTTTTCCAAAAAAGCTTTGAGTCCCGAATTATGCCAAGATACTTAGCTTGTTTCGACAAGGTTAGTGTTACTCCATCTAAAGACGGGAATGGAAAATTCGATATCTTATAGTTTCCAGTGAGCAGAATTAGTTCGGTCTTGGATGGTCCTGGGACCAGACAAACTGAAAATTGTCGAATTTTCTTCTTTATCTACTTAGGCTTCAAACTGAGTAGAGTCAATTCAACACGCCTCAACATCGATGATAGAATCCAAGCAGCTAACAGATCGTATGCGTCACTAACGAAACTCTTCAAATCAAAACTACTAAACAGACAATGCAAATTAATTCGCTAAATGAAGCAGATAAAGCAAAACTACAAACATTCGAAAGAAAAATATTCAGAAAAATGCGGCACAGAAATAAATTGTAGAAACCAAAGCGTTCAGTACTAGACTATGAGGAAGACAGAGAACAAGATTGGCCGACAAACTAGACGAGGCCATCATCCTTTTTCACTCCTCTCGGGAGCATAGGGCCTCAACAAAACTTGTCTTGCGTTGGTTTCGTTAATCTGTTTGATTTCTTACAGGGTAGGTGATTAGCCTGCCGCTACTAGTCCTAAGTGGTGGAAATGCCCACCTGTCGTTGCTTAGGAATAATGCCTTATTACTGCTTGGAGCGCCATCTGTGTTTCACATTTTTCTAGCAGAAGGATCGCACAGATGGTTGAGGACTTGGCTAAAGTGGTGTGTCTGCGGTATTATTCCAGTTGCCCGCTTCCTCTTGCTGGCGTCACTGATGCCATGTGTAACTGTGTGTTTTTGCTTGTTTTAGCAGCCACAATGCAAATAGTGCGCTATTGTGCGGTAGTAAGGATGGAAAGGATACGTTTTTGGATTTGAGAAATGAGCCGATCACCTGTAAACACAGCTAGCAATTAGGCGTGGTACTCCCTGGACTTTCTGAGTCCTGCGTCTATTGTAGTGGGGCCAAGGGATTTTCAAAATAGCACATGAAGAAATGCACTTTTCTCATTGAAATAAGTAGTGCAATTCTCCTTTAACAACAGTCAGGGGGATTCGGGTGATCGTGTAGGAGGTCTCTGAGACCAATTCAGTTGGCCTCTTTCTACCTAGCTCATCAGTAATTTCATTTTCCTCTAAGTTCCTATGTACTGGAACCCGAATCAGAGATATATTACTTACGACCCAAAATTTTTGGTCTCTTCCTTACAGGAGTTTACCAATTTTGAGCTGCACCATGGCATCGCGGCTTAACTATCAGACAAAAATGTTAATATCTCGCTCCTTCCCGCATTCCCTCAGCATTTTGCATGTACTATATAGGAGCGCAAAGATTTCTGTTTTGGCTGATCTGAAATTGGCTGATTTAGATAAAACGCCTGCCCCGATTCCCGGTTGCATCTTGGAACCGTCAGTGACGATAGAGATGCCATCTTCGGTGCAGATTTTTCCCTCATTCCAATCCAGCGAACTTGAAAATATTGCCCTGGCAGGATCCTCAAATTACAGTTTACAGATAGAGAGCTCTGTAACAAGTTCAGATAAATACGGTGTGAACTGCTCAAAAATGGTACAATTTCCTTTGAGAGTTTACCTCCAGAGGCCAACCTCCTTTAACCTGATTGCACTTTGAGCAGCGATGGAAATAACGTAAAAGTCGATGGAAAGTAATTTCAAAACGCCATTCTGAGCAGCACTGAGACAAGTTCTGCATGGTCCGGTAATGCCAATACATGCAGTCCTTTACACCGTCGTCAGTTTAGTGATATTATAGCCCTTCCGAAGGACTTCCCACTAAACCAGGCATCCATACGTTGAAATTGGCAGAACCACTAAGTTGTACATCCACAGCACGACCTGTGGCTTGAGTCTCCAGAAACCTGTGGCTTAAGTATCTAAAAAGCTATACTTTCCTTCTTTACCCGATTTTTAATGCGTAGCTTCCACTGGAATTTCTAGGTCGTTAGTACTTTAATCTTTATATTCCCTGCGTTGCACTCATTGCTCATAACCATTTGGGCAAACACCTTGCCCTTTTAGTTTTATGCGAAAATTCTATACGTATTCATAGCCTCATTACAGATAGTTGCAGAAGAAACCGTAAGCATCACAATTCCTCATAAATTATATAAATCCGAGTTGTTTCGACTGACGCAGGAGCGAAACAGCTTATCAAAACTATACCTAAATCGATTAGAATATTTCCTTTCGTCGTCAATACCAAGAAGTGAATTGTTTCGCCTAATTCGGAATTCAATTCAAAAGAGAAGAAGGTAAAAGACGTTCGGTTGATGGTCGGTATTATTATAGGATTCGACCCATGGGATCAGCATATGACCACCACTGAAATCATTGAGGACCCGATTTGCCTGTTTTACTTGGCACTATGAGTGCCTTCCCTTTGTTAGAGCAAGGCTACGAATTTTGGGTTCCGATGAGATATATATATATTGTATATATATATAATTGGCGTGTACACCCGTCTTGGGTGTTTGGCCGAGCTTCTTCTCCTATTTGTGGTGTGCGTCTTGATGTTGTTCCACAAAAGGAGGGACCTACAGTTTCAAGCCGACTCCGAACGGCAGATATTTTAATAAGGAGCCTTTTCATAGCAGAAATACACTCGGAGGGCTGCCATTGCCTGTCGAGGGGCGACCGCTATTAGAATAATGCTTTTCTTAATTTTGGTGTTTCACCGAGATTCGAACCGACGTTCTCTCTGTGAATTGCGAATGGTAGTCACGCACCAACCCATTCGAATACGGCGGCCGATGTCATCAGAATGAGTAAAATTCGTTCTCAGATTTGCCAAAGAATCTAGAAAATTTTCACAGAACTAGCTATCTCTGTCTAACTATCATTTTACCTTTAGGAGTTACCATTCTCTCGATGCTTCTTGGCTCGCCTTCCTAATATATACATGTATGTATGTACTATATGTATTTGTGGAAACTGATAGGAGATTGAATTTTTGGTAAATAAGAATATTTATTTAGACCTTTCGAAAATACTTCCATGAATATATCACACCCTAAATACAAAAGGGTCACAACTCAAAATGAGCAGAAGATCAAATATGAACGAGACGTTATCAATAAAACGGTCCGCGGATGACATATGGCAAAAATAAATTTGTATAAGCTTACATGGCAAATTTCAGCGTGATATGTCACATAGTTTGTTTTCTGTGCTACTGTAAACAAGTCAAGCTCGAGTGTGGAAAATTTTGAGTTGTGCCCCTTTTGTATTTAGGGTGCGATATGTTTCACCCTATATCATGGCCACCGTGCTAGGAGGGTTAAATTAGGAGGATTACGAAACCTGTATAGCGTGCAAAGGTACAAAAATCTTCCGTAAAATCTTTCTCTCAAATATTCCAACGGGCGCCTCATCGGGTGTTGTGATTCTCCAAGCTTCTGCGCCATACGATAAAACAAGCATGACGAGAGCCTTATAGAGTGTTTAGTTTTGTGCGCTGAAAGAGGACTTTACTACTCAATTAGTCCACAGTAACACTTGTTGGTAAGATTGTTAAGGCCGATGATGTCAATATCATTGGCATACGTGAAAAATAGTATGTTCTTATAAAAACTTATGCCTGAGCGATTAAGTTCTGCGGCTCGCACGATCTTTTCCAGCACCAGATTAAAACAGTCTCACAACAGCGAGTTAGCCTGTCTGAAACCTTATTTGGTCCTTCCCAATTCTGACGGTGCTGCTGGTATTGAGTCACGTCACTTTGCGTCGGTCTTTTCCAAGACTTGGCGTATTGTAAATATATAATCCATTGTAGATTTTCTGGGGCAAGAGCCACGCTGACAAAGTCCAATCAGTTAGTTGATGGTGAGCTTCATCCATTCATACAGTACGGTCGCTAGAACCAGTCACCAGATCGTCGTCTTTGTTCTTACTTGAAACGCCTCAAAACGCCACCTTCTGTAAGCCGCCGAACTTTCTGATAGAATTTTCGGGCGTTTTCCCTATTGGCCAGCATCTCAAGCTTCTCGCACTCACGTATTTCGGACTCTCGTCTGGTTTCCCCTTCCCGTTTCTAGTCGTCCCTCTTTCCGTTTGAGCGCCCGGTAGCGATCCTTGCATAGAATCTACACCAATAAAATTATAGGGTGTTAGGGCAAAAAGTACATTAAACTACAAAATTCACTACCTCCGAAACACTTCCGCTCCCATGCGATTTTTTGTTCCAATCGCCACCTCCACGTACCCGTTCCCACGAAAATCGTTTTTGAATCTTTTGAATTTCGCCTGGCACCAGAAAGCAATTTTCTATGCACATTAGCGATAAGTAATGTGTTTAAAAAAAATTAAATTAGAAAACAAAAAACTATTTTTAGTGGTTTTCTTTATTTTTGGGCCGGTTTGCTCGTAATATTTAAGAAATTGAACTCGTTTTAGACAACCACTAGAGATAAATGTAAACTTTTACAAAACAAATGTGGCATCTACCAGTCCAACGAACGCATTAATCCTGTTAAAGAAAAAGGAACTCAAACTATTTGTACACAAATCAGCCTTCACGGGTATCAGGTTCCGACGAAGTTTCTTGTCTAACACTTGGTCTTTTACGTCGACGTGGTAAGACCTTTCGCATTGTTCGATCAACATCAGTAACCATCTGTGCGATGACGTCCTCCAAAGCGGCTTGACGCGCTGTTAAACTTCAAATCGAATCGAAATCAATTGAGTTGACACAACACAACACAATCTTGAGCAGAGTCATGAAACTCGTGATTAAATGGAACAAAATTTGAAAATATCGGTAATCCATTTATTTATTTCATGCCATTCGCAACGCATAGTAGTACTCGGTTTTAGCGCTCATTTAATCACGAATTTATTCGACTCATAGATTAATTTCAAAATATTACCGAGTAATCGCCGCGGAGTTCGCATTTTGAGTTTGTTGTTCTTGTTGTCCGATGGGTTCTAAATTACTGGAATAATATTTGAGTAATCCTTAAAATCTGTATTCCACAATAATACAAGGGCACACTTACTCTGGTGCATCATCTTTGCGATGCGAAGGTTTTGCCTGATCTTCTGGTGGTACTTCGTCCTGCGGCTGCGCGCGGAAACATTTGGGGCACCATCTATGTAGCAATTTACTTACATAAAGTAATAAATAATTGCGGCCTCCCTTAACCTCACTTTTCACACTACTATAGGTATCATTAATAATGGCCAAGAACATATTCTGAAATTCACAAGTGGGATTGCAAAAGGAGGCATTTATGTTTATAAGATTTTTTTTTTTATTTAACAGTGAAATACTGTACCAGTAAAATGAAGAAAACCAGGAATATATAAGTGACAAAGTAGATTGGACCGAGTATGCGATTTGCCCTTTCGAACCTCTCATAATCGAAGTCACCCAAAATCATGCGGATCATTGTTAGTAATGATTCGTAAAAGTTGCGAAAATCATTGTGTTCATTGCCGAATAATAACAGACCCAATTGAGCATAGGCCAGAAAGACAATGATGAACATAACGCCGAAGCCCAAGAGATCACGAAAACACTGAAGGAGAAAGTTTAAGATTAGAGTTGCTGCCACTTCCTAATACTTATAATACTGATGCACTGAAGCCTTTACTTACGGAACTCACGGTCACATAAAAATGTCTCACTGTTGAATGGAAACTAATGAATTTAAATGTTTTAATGCAAACCAAAAAGGCACAAATGGCCATCATATCGCGATACATTAAATTCCAAAAGCAAAACGTATCCAACGCCAGAAACTCATTTGGATTTTCTTCAACCCTTTTGTATAATAGATTCACGTAGAATGGATGCCAGATATCGTAGATTAGCGCGAGATATGCTAACTGTAAAAAAGGTGGGAAAAGTAATGTAAATGCAAGTCAATATGTCTGGCATTGGCAAACAAATCTGCTATACATCTGTATGTAGAGTAGGGCGGGTCGATTTAAAAATCACTCATTGCTCGGTGAAAATCGTATTGTAGGGATCAAAATACGAAACTTTGCCGAAGGAACCATACCTCTAAAGCGAATTCTGATGTCCCCCAATTTAAAAATATCACCGTTTTTGGCCTTTACAAGAAAAAATCAGCTAAATGGCTATGTTTTTTCTTTATTTTTATTTATTTATAATAATATCTATTTTTTGTCTTAAGAAATTTATTTAGTCAGAACATATGTAAATGAAAAAATTAATTTAAGTGAGTTATGGAAAAGAAACTAAAAAGTTCGACCCAAATTGAGGGACATCGGAATTCGTTTCAGAGGTATGGTTCCTTCGGCAAAGTTTCTTATTTTGATCCCTAGAATACGATTTTCACAGAGCAATGGGCGATTTTTTTGCCTCCTCACAAATCGACCCGGCCTAATGTACAGCCTGTGTCAGAAAAAGGAACCGCGGTTATTCATGAAGTATAAAAGATACATAATTAAAATTTTGTTTACATGCGATCCCTACGATCAAAAAGTACCGGGAAGGTGATGTTGACTGTTTTTTCCATTGCTAAGGCGTAGTGCACCATGAGTACCTTCCGTTTTGAAGCGTTGGAGAGATGCTGTACGTCGCAAACGGCCGCAAATGTGGGCAAACAATTCTTGGATTTTGCATAATGATAACGCGCCATCGCACCGAGCCCAAATTGTACTGGATTATTTGACCAAACAAAAAGTAAATACCATCGTGCAAACACCGTATTCACCTGATATGGCCCCGTGCGACTTCTTTTTGTATTCTAAGTTGAAGTTAACACTTCGTGGAAGTAGATTTCAGTCGATGAAGGAGATCAAGGAGAATGGGACGAAGGCGCTGAAGGTCATCCCTTCGTCGGCCTACCAGGCATGCATGGAGGACTGGGTTAAACGTTGGCACATGTGTGTTGCTTCAGACGGGTCATATTTTAAAGGAGATAAAATAAATTTGCTTGAAATTTAACTCTGCTCTGTTTTATTTAAACATTCCCGATACTTTCTGATCATAGGGTAAAAGTATGTACAAAACAACGAGTCGCAATTACTCAATAAGCCTTCTTCATGATTTGAACCAGCTTTTCTGCGGAGCTCATCGACAAAGAGGACCAGATTTTGCGAACTTAACGCACGAGTTGCCTTAAATCGTGGACTATCCTTTCGACAAGATGCGTTTTCATAATTTTCCCCACACATTTGCAATGGGGCTGGGATCTTGTTTCCCAATGTATTTTTCTGAGAGCAGTGGTTTTCACGATGTGGGACGGTAAGATATGTTCACCTCCTTCAGTCGTCGTTCGATGGTGTTGATACTCACATCTATTCCCTTTTTAGCAAGAATTGTGAGTGCTTGGCGTAGTCGCAAAGAAGGGTCCCGCTTAAAAAGTTGGACGATCACTTTTTCCTGCTTTTTTGTCGTCACCCGCTTCAAGCCGCGCTCAGAAAAGTCATCAAGAATTTTTGTGCACCTTATACCGCTGACTCCACATCACAACAAACTTTTTTGATTTTTAATTACTTTTGCAGCGGCGGCGTAAGATAATTTCGACCCTTTCGAATGCGTGCATAAAAATACCGCCTCGAAGTGCTTCGCGTACTTTTCACTCAATTTTGTGTGGTTGCGTTTACGGGAAAGTTTCGAACGACACTAACCTGAGTTACCATTGGCGTCGTAGCCGTTGAGTGGGACTAATACGCAGCAAAAAGCAGAGTGAAACATATCTTGAAGTTACAAGAAAAAAATCGGTTCTTTTCTTCTGACACAGACTGTATGTACAGTGCCTTAAATAACTATAGCACCGGGACAATTTTGATAAATTATTTTTTCTTAATTGATTCAAATAATTTTTTTATAAAAATAGTGTATATTCAAAAGACCCCCAGTTTATTTCGACGGGGAATAAGTTCATAGCGTTTTTATATTTTCTTTTATTTTAGAACGATTTGTTCGTTGTTTGACAAAGGGTAAGTATTCATTCGATATAACTCTTTCTGATCTACCTACAAAGTTAAGTTAATTGTATTTTTGAGACATTTAACTTTTTATTAGTTTCGCAGCTTAGAAGTGGAATAGCCAGGAGGCAAAAGTCAATATTTTCGACGCCTGCTCTTCTTTGATTTTCATCGAGGTCAAAAAGCTGCCGAAGCAGCCTTGAACATTTGCGACTTGTATGGAAAAAGTGTCATAGGCGAGTCTACAGCAGAGAAATGGTTACCGAAGTTTAAAAATGGATACTTTTCGATCGATGACACGTCCCGCAGCGGAAAGCCTTCTGAATTCGATGAAGAACGTCTCAAATCACTGTAAATTGGCGGAAAAAATGAACTGCTATCATAAAACGATTCTCACTCAATCACCTTCATTCAATGGGATTTACCAAAAAAATTGGGAGCCTCGTTGCCTCACGAACTCAACAAAAAAAAAAGATGAAAAAAGTCGCCCTCAAATTGCTTCTCAGCATCTCGCCCGCCATCGAGCAACACGCGGTCATAAACAGTCACGGGAGATGAGAAATGGTGCCTATATATCATTATAAAGCAAAGAAAGCAGCGGGTGGCTCCAGGAGATACGCCAAAGCCCACAGTCAAGCCGGAGCTTCATCCAAAGAAGATCGTGATATCTGTTTGGTGGGGCTGGGAGGGCATGGGGCACTGGAAAATGTTCGAAAGGAATGTCACGGTCAACAAGTAGCTCTATATGGTCCAGCTACAGAGCGTGATTGAGACTATTCGACTGAAAAGGCCTGATCGACATGGCCAAACCATACCACTTCACGACAAAGCTAGGCCCTATGTTACACAAGTCGTCAGAGCCGCTCTTCAAGAGCTCGAATGGATGTTCCTTCAGCATTCGCCGTATTCTCCGGACCTTGCACCGAACGATTATCATCTTTTCTGCACCCTGTCAATCCATTTTAAGAGCGTTACTTTCGACAACACAGAGGTCCTTAAAAACTGGCTCAACAACTGCTTTGACACTAGATCAAACGATTTTTGGCGGAACGGTATCCACAAATTGGTCGCGAGGTCGGAAAAAGTTGTAAAAAACGACGAAGAATATATAATTGATTAACTTATTGATATAATTATTGATATATTATATTTGTTTAAGTAAATGTCTTCGGTGTTAATGTTATTCCCCAACTTAATAGCTACAAATTAAGAAAAAAAATCAACAAATTTTCATCAAAATTCCGCATTCGAGCAAGTTGCAAATCGCTTTAATTTTATATATGTATATACATATATTGTGTTTTGTGCTGACGCGGTTGGGCATTCTTTTTTTTTTGATATAAAAAATTGTTATATTGGGAAAATGCACAAGACCGCTGGCGAAAAGAAGAAGCTTATAATAAAACGAAAATGAAATTCGTTCATAAAAAGAGCGTGGCTTTTCCTATGGATGAGAAATTTTATGTAGACCATCATTTTCGAACCATAAGGCACAAAGCATTAAAAGCCAGTGGATGGGACAACTCAGGTAGGTAGATCATTCTGGCGGTCACGCAAAACTTACGACTATAATTTGATAATTTTTTTCGAATTTTCTTAGTTTGCATTTAGTCCATCTTATTAATAAAATATAATACAAATTTATCACAAAAATCTACATAATTTGAGATACTTTTTTCCGACTTTTTCTAACTTTTAACCCTTCCACCTGTCTTGGCTTGTAAATAGCCACTTTGCGCGTCATAATGTGCCAAAGATGCGCCAGTGGATATTCGTATGCATAAGTCCGGAGAATTTCCAAGGCAATTCATATGCAAAAATCCATGTGCCGCGAAAAAAGGAGGGACAACAAATAGCAAATAGTTTTATTGGAAGCTTTTTATGACGGAAATATAGTACACTCCGAGGTTGGCCATTGCCTGCCGAGGGGCGACTGTTATTAGAAAACATTTTTTCTATCATTTTCCTGTTTCATACACGGAGATTCGAACCTACGCACTCCCGAATGGTAGCCACGCATCAACCCATTCGGCTACGGCGGTCGTATTATAAAAATAATTATAATTATGAATGTTTAGAACGTTAAGAATGCTACAAATAATATATCTTGGTGTTAACTTGCAGATTTGTTCTCATGACTTATTACGGAGTCGTCTTGGCGTACGCATTTTGTAGATTTCCCATGCTGAGAGAGAGAGAGCGAGGCAAAACGGTGTCCTCTTCAAGTTGGATATATATATTTTTGCAGCCATTATTCCGTCAAAAAACCAAAGGACCGCTTATGAAAAGCATTCCAAATTCATCTGACATTGAGGACGTTTCATTTTGCGTATCACACAAATGTCCTGGCACCTATCGTTTTGATGGTGACGCACGCGGCGATGTTTTGTATTTAGTGGTGTAGGTGCGAAATTCATAGAAGAGTCATTCTTTGAAACTTCGTGCAGTATGTTTAGGGTCATTGTCTTGTTAGAAAACCCAATCTTGCCGCAGCCCAAAGCATTCTACTGATGGCTTCAAA
This sequence comes from Anastrepha fraterculus, assembly GCA_037575425.1. Classification (NCBI taxonomy): domain Eukaryota; kingdom Metazoa; phylum Arthropoda; class Insecta; order Diptera; family Tephritidae; genus Anastrepha; species Anastrepha fraterculus. The sequence goes on from JAYXIM010046130.1 coordinate 96,884, forward strand.
TGTTGCTTCACATACTTTTAAACGCCAGATGCAGTTATAGCTGTAGCTTCCGAAACCATTACGCTACTACCGCCATGCTTGCCAGTAGGTAACAAATTCTTCAATTCCATATAAGCATTTCTTCCCCTCTCCACAATGTAACTCGGCCATCACTTCCAAATATATTGAACTGCGCTGTGTGAGTAAATAAAAATGTAGACCAGAAATCCCTGTGCCCGTGCAAATTCAAGCCGAAGGCGCCTTTTACGTGGTATCCTGCGAAAATATTCGCCAATGTTAAGATATATTTTTTTAGTTCCTGGATGAATATTTTTTCCGCATGTCACGACGTTACGTTGGACCAATTTCCGAGCACTAATTCTCGGATTTTGGTTGATTTCCCTCAAAATTCTGCTTGCATCACTTCTGGACAGCTTCTTTCGGCGATCGGTTCGCTTTTTATTTTCACACGAATTCGTACGAATTATCACATGCGTGTATGTACATATGTATGTATTATCAATGATGACTTGTCAACTGAAATTTTTGAATAGTGATACTTTACAGCTATTTTTTCAATGTTTGCTTCGCTTGAGTGAGCCAAAGCAGATGGATGTAGACTTTTGTCATACCGCCTTTTTGTTGTTTTGTTAATAATGTTTTTATTATAAAGCCAGTGAAATAATTCAATTTTTGTAAATTTATGAATAAATATGAGTTCCGAAAAAAAAAACTTCTGGGAAATAAGAAAATATGCTGCTGTACAAGGCGCATTCATTGATGTTGGTGGCAGTAGACCAGTAACATTTTTTTGCACGTTTGATTGTCAAACAAAGTATTGGCAAAGTAGAAAACAAAAAATGAATTTGCTTTATTTCATTCAGGGCTGACAGCAACATGGGCACGGCGAAAGGAAAACAAAAACAAATCAGCTGATTTTCCGATACAATCTTTAATAGATTCGCCTTGCTGTTGTATGTGACTTAAATGAAAAACTTAACATTTAAACTTTTTGACGTGATAACGTCTTATTATTCGATGTAGCCGGCTGCACGCACCAAAAAATGCTGTTGTTGACTTATTAACATCTGATGCTCAATCGAAATTGAACATATCTTTCATGAATTTAATAAATGTTTCGTCATTTTTCACGTTTCCGTAAATGTAACTTGATCAAATCCATTGCGATTCCATTTACCTCCTCCTCTATATCCATACAAAATATCTATCAAACAAATAAAATTAAAATTTTCTTTTGAAAAATGCAACCATTCCATCAAGTATTTTCTTATGACGTTGTCACTATCGTAAACTATCGTCAGTAAATCGACTTTACAGACAACCTCTTTTTTTATTCAAAACGAGTGTAATTTGTGCTCGGCATGCCCGCCTCTACTCCTGATACGTATCTTCTGCTTAAATATGAACGAGACGTTATCAATAAAACGGTCCGCGGATGACATATGGCAAAAATAAATTTTTTGTTTTTTGGTAGGACTGTTATAAGCTTACATGGCAAATTTCAGCGTGATATGTCACATAGTTTGTTTTCTGTGCTACTGTAAACAAGTCAAGCTCGAGTGTTCGAATTCTCTTTTATGACTTCAATTGTCTCAAAATGTTTTCCACGGAGCGGCAACTTGAGCTTGGGAAACAGAAAAAAGTCACATGGAGCCATATCAGGCGAATACGGTGCTTGCGTAACGATATTAACATTATTTTTGTTCAAATAATCGCGAACAAGACGTGATGTGTGAGCTGGTGCATTATCGTGATGCAAGAACCATGACTTGTTGTCCCACAATTCCTTCCTTTTAAGACGAATGTTCTCGCGCAAACGCTTTAAAACGTCTGAATAATACTCAGCGTTAACCGATTTTGCGATTTGTGCGATTTTCAAGCACAATTTCCTTTACTTTTCCGATGTTTTCGTCGTTTTCTGATGTTGCTGGACGACGTTCATGAGGCAAGTTTTCAACCGATGTACGGTCCTCTTTGAACGATTTGTACCCCTGGAAAACACGTGCACGCGATAGAGCAGAGTCCCCATAGGTTGTCTGCAACATTTTTAAGGCGTCTGAAGCCGAAATTCTGTTGGAATAACAAAATTTCAAACAAATTCTTTGTTCAACTTGAATTTCCATCGTTAAATTCGAAGAACACACTCGAGCTTGACTTGTTTACAGTAGCACAGAAAACAAATTATGTGACATATCACGCTGAAATTTGCCATGTAAGCTTATAACAGTCTTACCAAAAAACAAAAAATTTATTTTTGCCATATGTCATCCGCGCACCGTTTTATTGATAACGTCTCGTTCATATTTGAGCAGAAGGTATACTCAATATTTTCTTTAAATTACTTGTTCTTAGAAGCTGCCTCATTTCAACAGCATTAATCAGAAAGTACGTAAATAATAATGCCCTTAAGTATTTAGCGTATCATTTGATGCGGGAATCGAACCCAGCCGTACAGAATGCTAATCACGCACAAGGTTTACGTGTGTATGTGTTCACCCCGTGCGACAACGAGAGTGCTGCTAGTATTGCGGACAGATATTTAAATAGAAAAGCCTTCGAGCCTTTTACTTACCGCAATTATCCAAAAGTCTACAAAGTTCCATATTACGCGAACATAATTCGCCACGCCCATATGATGTAGTTCGAGGATTTCAATAATTGTGTAATATATAATGAAGAGATAAAAAAGGATGCCTGCCACAAATACCACTATACCGTCCTTCCAAAACACCGAACTTGTTTTGACTGATTGTATGCTATAGGTAGGGACAACACCACCGGTCGGTGGTAATTCGGCAACAAATCTATTAGGAAGAAAATAACGGTAGATGAAGCATTGACACATACATACATACATAAACATCATAAACATACAACGGCCACTCACTTAACATTATTCATTAAATTTTTATTCGCATTGAAGAGTGTAAACTCAATCATAAACAAACGGGAGGCGCGATCCAGCCACTTTCTCTTCTTCAAATCTGCCACAATTCGCTGATTCTCTTCATAATCATAGGTTAAGTCCTTCACAAAACCGCCACTGTCATAAATGGTGATCTTACCCCAATACGGTAGAGCTTTCAATTCACTCAGCGTCTTATATTTAGCACTGCAAAGTTTTTAGTACACACAAGCACCTTTATTTAGCAATTACTATCTTTGGTTTACCCCATAAATTCAGCGGACGTATCCTCATTGGCTTTCGAATAGTCGGCATAGCACTTGTTGAAATATCTGCCAAACACCTCGTGCACTTCGCAAGTATCCGCTTTCACACGTATCTGACGCAGGCGTGGTGGTCCCAATACTACATTTTGTGTTAGAAAAATAAGCTCCTCTTCAGGTGCGCGTCGCCTACGTTGGTTTGTTTGTTCGCTCTTAACGGCATCATCATCATCATTTTCCTCGCCATGTAAATCGGGTATACATTTACTTTGCAAAAACTCCCACAAATCATCTAGTGTAGCCAAATTTTCAAATTCAAGATCAACTTCATATACTGGCGCATTGATATCGCGGCTTACGAATAGATTGTCGATGCTGTCATTAAAAAAAAACATTGACAAATTACGCGAAGATGCGGCCACTGTTAACCGAAACCAAATTAATTTGTATTTTTTATTATTTTCAAATAGTCCTAACATAATTTTAGAATTCTGCTCACCTAGAATCGTCACCGCCAGAAAGCACATGTAGATGCAGAACTCGATCAGTGCTGAGCGTGCGGCAGCTTCGTTTTCATATTTGAGCTGGTGCGATTTCTTTGTGGCCTTCGATAGCGCAGTTTTTCTGTCTTTTGTAACCTCTTTTTCCATTTTCGGCAATAAATTTAAGAAATGAAAAATTCAATATGCTTTTTGTTATTTTTTTTTTCTTTTCTCAATAAAGTGACACTGAGCTCAATTCACAAGAAAAAATTGTTTACGATAGAAAACACTTTTTTACTCAAGGCAAATTTAAAATGAATTTGATTTGTTTTAAAAAGAAAGAGTTGTATTTATATGTAATATTTTTTGCATTATTCATTCAGTGATTGACTGTTTTAATGTCGATATACATACCTATATAAAAATTACTAATAGAATTTTTCAGCATACAGCAACTACCACCCGCCAATACCAGGCACCGGCCACGGACTGACGAATCGTCAGCCACTTGGTATATACCAGTAGTGCCAACCTAATCTACTCGGCATGCTTTCGATACTCGTATTTAACAATCGTAGGTCCCAGGCAGCAAGATACCGTTATGGCAGCATTGCACTTTCGTCAGTCTTTTCGGCGCTAGCTAAATAAGGCGTTTTTCAATAGGTGCGCTTCAACTTTTTTCCGATAGGGAGGGCGAACGACGCAATATTTTTTATTTTTCGCTTGTCATTTGTAAACTGCATGAGTATACATTTCATCATGGAACGCTACACACTTGACCAACGATTGCAAATCGTGCAAATTTTTTATGAAAATAATCGTGCAAATTTTTTATGAAAATTTATAAATTTTCCAAAAAATCATCTTCAGTGATGAAGCTCACTTTGGCTCAATGGCTTTGTCAACAAGCAAAATATGCGTTACTGGGCAGAAAGCAATCCACACGTGATTCATGAGGCACCGTTGCATCCCGAAAAAATCACTGTTTGGTGCGGTTTACATGCCGGCGGCGTAATTGTCCCATATTTTTTTGTTGACGAGAACGATCGCCACGTTACTGTGAATGGAAATCGATACCGCGACATGATAAACGATTATTTTTGGCCGCAATTGAATGGTATGTACTTAGACGACATGTGGTTTCAACAGGACGGGGCCACAAGCCACACAGCACACGCTACAATTGATTTGTTGAAGAGTAAGTTCGATGAGCGCATTATTTTCAGAAATGGGCCGGTCGAATGGCCGCCGCGCTCGTGTGATTTGACGCCTCTAGACTATTTTCTTTGGGGTTATGTGAAGTCATTGGTCTACAGTAACAAGCCGGCGACGATTTGATACATGCATGGGTATTAATATTGACGCAGTGAAAAAATCATGTTACCGGATTTTTTGTTCTTATTAAATTTCATTAGCTCCCGAAAAAAACGTGTGTGTGAATAACGAGCAATGCAAAGATTGAAAGCACAAAAATTGGAATAACATATTTTTTGCCCTCGAGTATCCAACCTTAACGTGTAAGTTGAGAGCTGCGTAAGAATCACGCCAAGGCATTATTAGGCTGATGCGGGTAATAATAGTAGTATTTCAGTTAACTTTTTTATTAAATCAAGTTAACCCTTTGAAGCAGGTGGCAACTACTTCAAAATTCCTTTTATTTGACATTCATACTGTAGTATTTTGATTATTTTGTATTAATTATTTAATGAATTTTATTTTATTTTTTAAACAGGTGGCAGCCACCTCAAAATTCCTTTTATTTGACACTCTTTCCGTAGTATTTTAATTATTTAGTATTAAATATTTAATTAATTTTATTTTATTTTTTCAACAGGTGGCAACCACCTCAAAATTCCTTTTATTTGACACTTTCACTGTAGTATTTTGATTATATAGTATTAAATATTTAATTCATTTTTTAAACAGGTGGCAACTCTGTTCAAAAATTTAGTCGAAGTTACGATTTTTGAAACCACTTTTTTGGCACCCTTACTGTTATATTTGATCTGTTTCATTATTTTAACTTCAGCATACTTTTTCAAACAGGTGGCAACACTATTTAAAAGTATGCTCGTAGCAAGGATTTTTCATACCACTTTCGTGTGGCAGCCATGTAGTAGTATACCGGTTAACTTATTTATTAAGTTCCATTTAAGCCCCTTTCAAACAGAAGCAACGATGTATCTACAAAAATATTTTCTAAAATAAACTGTCTGAAATTTCTTTCATTTCACATGAATTTTTTAATTATTTTTGTTAAATTGTTTGCTGTTGCTTGCCCATCATTCGTTGGTCAGCAGGTGGCGTAAAAGCACCAAAACAAACCGAAGTTATATCCAGAAGAAAATTAAGCAAATTTTTATTTTGAGTCGCAGGACTTTGAACGCGTTAAATTTGCCTATATACATACATACAACAGAATGCAGAGGTGGGCCAACATAAGCCCGTTAACCGGCTCACACCGATTTGAACGAATCAGCTGATTTGCTGACGCAACCGGGGTTATGGCAACGGTTTTTTTACGAAAAAACTGAGATTTTTTTACGAAGAAAATAACTGGCTGGACGAGTGTGTAAATGCATGTGAAATGAGCGGGCACAATTTTACTGCCTGTTTTTGAATAACTTTTTTAATAAAAAATTTATTTTGAATGATGAAAATCTTTATGTTGACATTTAGGCGCTCATTTGAAAGCTCATTTGTGAAAGCTGTTTTAAAAGTGTGTTAGGATTTTGCAGTGGCGAGAATGCAGCGATCGTTGAAGCAACGCTACTCGATCAAATTTTGCGTAAAGCTGAACAAAACGAGTACCGAAACCATTGGGCTACTCAAGGAGGCTTGCGGAGACCAATCTCTGTCCAGTGCTCAGGTAAAACGGTGGCACAAGTCGTTCAAGGAAGGCCGGGAGGACGTCGAAGGCTAACAGCGATCTAAAAGAAGTTTGTACCTCCAGGAAGCACTTTAAACGCGGCGTTTTACAAAGAAGTGCTCCTTCGGCAGAAAAACCGTGTCGCCCGGGTTCGGCCCGACCTCGTCAACAATTGGACCCTTCATCACGACAATGCGCCGGCGCACACCGCCTTCCTCTGCACCTCTGCATTGGCCAAGATGGGGGTTACGGTGCTTCCCCTCCCTCCCTACAGCCCAGACCTGTCCCCTCCGGACTTCTTCTTGTTCCCGCGCTTGAAAAGAAAGCTGAAGGGGAGGCGTTTCGACTCCATCGAGGCGATCCAAAAAACTGTGACAGCCGAATTGAACGCGATTCCGGCGGATGAGTTTAAAAAATGTTTCCTGCAGTGGAAGGACCGCTACCAGGGTCCTATTTGACGCTCAAGGGTACTATTTTGAAGAATATTAGTTGTATAAACCAAAAGGTTTGATAAAACTCCTTAAAAAAATAAGGCTCATTACTTTTCAATGAAACCCTGAACTTTTAGTTTCGTGCAAATGTCTGATTTTGTGCGAGTAATCGTCATTTGCGGGAAGTGTTGATTTTCCTCTTTCCCTCGAAAAAAAACGGCGGCTGAAGCGCATCGAAAGCTACAAAAAGTGTATGGAGATGCTGCTTTAGGTAAAACAACGTGCCGAGATTGGTTCCGTCGCTTCAAAGACGGTGATTTCAATGTTGACGACCGTCCGCGTGAAGGAGGCCAAACATCTTAGAAGACGTGGAATTGGAGGCATTGCTCTATGAGGATCCATGTAAAACGCAAGAAGAGCTTGTTCAGTATTAGGAGTTACCCGCCAATCCATTTCCAAGCGTCTGCATGCTTTGGGAATGATTCAGAAACAGGGGACTTGGGTTCCTTATGAGTTAAAACCAAGGGATGTTGAACGTCGTTTTTTCACCTGTGAACAACTGCTCCAGCGGCAAAAAGGAAGGGTTTTCCTTACCGCATCGTGACGGGTGGTGAGAAGTGGATTCATTACAGCAATCCAAGGAAAAGAAAGTCATGGGGACTACCCAGTCATGCTTCTACGTCATCGGCTCGGCCGAATATTCACGCTTCGAAGGTTATGCTATGTATTTGGTGGAACCAAGTTGGTGTTATTTATTATGAACTGTTAAAACCAAGTGATGCGATTGAGCCGAGCACTGCGCGAGAAGCGGCCGCAATACGCGGAGAGGCATGACAAAGTGATTCTATAGCATGACAACGCTCGGCCTCACGTTGCCCAACCCGTTAAAATCTACCTGGAAACACTGAAATGGGAGATTCTACCCCACATGCCATATTCTCCAGATATGGCGCCGTCCGATTATCACCTGTTCCGATCGATGGCACATGGTCTAGCTGATCAGCAGTTCCATTCATATGAAGAAATCAAAAAATGTCATTTGGCTTGATCTGTGGATAGCCTCAAAAGATGAACAGTTTTACCGCGACGGTATACGAGATCTACCAAAAAGATGAGGAAAGTAGTAGCCAGCGATGGGCAATACTTTCAATGATTTACTTGTCACCATTTTTTCAGAATAAAGTTGTATCAGGTCAGTCCAAAGTTCGTGGGTTTCTTAAAGGTGGTTTTAAAATTAATAAAAAAGATGTTTAAAGTATTTATTAATCAATAATATACATATTTTCTTTCATTATTTACAATGCCTTCCCAACGTTTAGGCACATGCTTTAATTTCCTGCTCAAGCAATTTTTTGTCCCTGGAGCCAAAATACGCTTCGATATCCCTTTTTATAGCTTTTTTTGAGGAGTAGTTCTTGCTACTCATATGGGATTGAAGTCCAGGGAAAAAGTGATAATCACAAGGTGCCATATCCGGAGAGTATGGTGGATGCGACATTAGCTCCCATCCGAGCTCGTTCAGCTGACCTAATGTTTGCCTTGCGGTATGAGGTCTTGCGTTGTCGTGGTGAAACAAAACTTTGCGTCTATACACTAAAGACGGTCGATTTTTGTTAAGTGCCTCATTCAGGTTTGATAACTGATGGGAATGATAATAAGGCAGTTATAGTCTGGTTTGGTTCCAGAAGTTCATAATAAACAATACCGGCCATATACCACCAAATAGACAGGACAATCTTCTTGGGGTAAAGGCCATCTCTACGGATCGGTTCTGGTGTTTCATCTTTATCTAACATTTGCGTAACAGGATTATTGTAAAGGACACATTTTTCATCACCAGTAATGATACGGTTCAAAAAGCTTACATTTTCAAGCCGGTCAGCTGCTGAGAACATACATTCACTCTCTGCTGAAGGTTGGCGACGGAAAGTCTATGCGGAACCCATTTTCCCAGCTTTGTAACCTTTCCCAACTGAACCAAGTGCTTGTGAACTGTTCCATGCCATGAATTTAACCTCTGAGCTATCATATCGACTGTCAAATTTGGTTCAACTTCCACGAGTTCGAGCAAGGCGTCGGAGTTGAAGACTTCAGGACGACCAGCGCGCGGGGCATCCTCCGCGTCGCAGTTAGCAGTTCGGAATTTTGAAAACCACTTTTGCGCAGTCCTTACACTCACGGTATCCTCTCCGTGAACAATGAATATTTCTGCAGCAGCAGTTGTTGCATTTTTACCACTTTTATAAAAAAAATACAAAATATGCCTCTTATACGCGTTCCCAACTTTTTTTTTCAAACTAAAAGCGTCCCATCTAGGGTGTAAAGTCCCACTCTTAACTACATTTCTCTCACACCACGGATTGTATTTAAGCTCTCAAAGTCAAAAAATGTGCAGCTCAAATTCAAAACTTTAAATGCAGCAGGATGTACATTTTCAAAGAAATACTTTATTTGTCAAACACTTTTGTAAAAAGTTAAACATTTCAACATATTCTAGCTGTCATAACTTCCAAAAAATTATAGTAATTTATAAACATAATTTAATGTTTAATGTTAACCTTATAGTCGACATAAAACTTTGCATACATTTACGCAAACACTCAGCCTATGGCAAATCATCCAAAAAGTAGCTAGCCGGTACATATTTCAAAATCTTTTTATACCGGTCGAGTACAATGGTATTGATTGTTTGCCCGAAGGCCGGACGCATAATTTCGAAAATTTCACGCCAGTTATTATTGAAAAGATCATGTGCACTCTCCTCCAGCTCTTTATTGCCGCCAAAGAGATTCGAAAAATGTATCTTAAAGTTGCCCACCTTGTCAATACGCGCCGTAGCTGAAGTAATGTCAAAGAAATATTCTCCATCGATGTGCTTGAGATCCGCCTTGCACGCAATGCGATATTCGAGATTTTCTAGTGTGGAAAAAGTTTGGTTTAAATAAGCGACGAAAAATTTCCGAAAAATAATGTGCGAAAATACTTAAGCAGAAGGTATTAGTAATCAGCGCGCTGAGCATTTTTTTGTTTGTGGAAATATTTGTTTTTAATAGTTTACTTTTATATATTTTTTTTAAATGTGCAATGAACAATTTTTTAAATCCCATCTGCACACAATACATACCGACAGTGGATGACATCTTGCCAGCGCTGTCCAAATTCAATATCAGTATGCGTCCTTTGACTTTGTAATCGCCTTCGACATGCACAGCTGGCGTACGCAATTTGAACTCGATCGTGTAGTCCTTGGCATTGACGCTGTACAACAAGAATTCCATTTATTTCTGCTTTATTCGTAATTAATTTATTCTACTTAGCTTGAGTTAAACGCTTACTTACGATGTTTTCAGCACTCTTGTGCCACTCATGCCATGCGCCACCACATCTTTCAGTTCGGCCTTTATGTCAGCCAAGTTTTCCGTTTGTTGTGAGAGCCGCACGCGCTTCACATGAAATGGATCGAGGGGACTGAGTCCTTTCAGGCCAGGCACACCTAAAGATAAACACGACGTAAAAAATCTGTATGCATTTTGAATGGTTTCCCCCAGCATTTCCATGGTGCGTCGTCCACTTACCATTGCGCCAGTTGGTAAACAAGTTTTCAAAAGCATTCGCCAGACATTTACCATTGCCGGCATCATGCAGATGGCATGGCTGCAGAAATGTTGCTGCAAAATTAAAACAAAAGTTTCTAGATAAGCACGAAATTTTGCATTTTTCAAGTATCTACGCAAGTTTCTGTTTAGTCAGCATTTGTGTATTTACGTTTCTCTCTCAAATATTCATGGCCACTGACGAGTGCTGCTAGTTGGCAACTGATTATGGCGAAGAACACAAAGTGAACGCTTGAAGGGAATCTACTGAGCTGCTGCTGCATAGTTGCACTGCAATCTTAAACGTCTGTTCACCAACTGAGCATGAAAATATAAAAGTCATGAATTAAATTATAAATACATACTTATATAATTTGTTCGCGGTCGAAAATTATTGTTTTGAATACTAACGAAGTGGCAGATCAACTACTTAAACATCAGACACAGTGAACAAGACAATAAAACTACAAAAACACCCTCAAACCATTTCGCATATACTCGCACACACGCGCACACATAAATCATAGCAAGCGTAATTTTCCATACACAATTAATTTTTGTGTAGCTACGTTTTTTGTAGTATGTAACGGGTGGTTTTTTAGCTATTATCTTTTTAAAGAGTTGGTTTAAACAGCTGACGCACGTTTCGTGTTTTGTTTCAGTGTCAAACATCTTCAGTTTGGTCCATAATTTAACCATGAATCGTCTTACAAACGAACAACGCTTCCAAATCATTGAATTTTATTATTAAAATGCGTGTTCTGTTAAGAAAGTTTACCGCGCGCTTCTTCCATTTTATGGTCAGTTTAATGGACCCACTGAAGCGGCTATTCGAGCTATTGTGACTAAATTTAGAACCAAATTTACATTTATTGGACATCAAACCACCAACACGCTTACGTAGAGTGCGAACTGAAGAAAATATCGCAGCTGTATCGGCCAGTGTTAATGATGACCATCAATTATCGATTCGTCGCCGTTCGCAGCAATTGGGCCTCTGTTACTCAACAACGTGGAAAACTTTGCGAAAGGATTTAGGTGTGAAGCCTTTCAAAATACAGCTGGTGCAAGAATTGAAGCCGAACGACCTAGCGCCACGCAGAATTTTCGGGGAATGGGCTCTTGTGCTTCTTGGCCGGAGATCTACTTTTTTATCGAAACATTGTGTTCAGCGACGAAGCTCATTTTTGGATCAATGGGTACGTAAATAAGCAGAATTGTCGATTTTGGTGTATAGACCCGCCAGAAAAATTGCAAGAGCTACCAATGTATCCAGAAAAGCAGAAAAGGTCACAGTTTGGTGCGGTTTATGGGCTGAAGGTATCATTGGACCGTACTTCTTCAAAGATCCTGCGAATCGTGACGTAATTGTGAATGGTGAGCGCTACCGTGAAATGATATCCAACTTTTTTTTGCCCAAAATGCAAGAGCTTGACTTGCATGACATGTGGTTTCAGCAAGACGGTGCTACATGCCACATGCCACACAGCACGCGTAACAATTGACTTGTTAAGAGGCGAGTTCGGTAAACATTTTATTTCACGTTCGGGACCTGTCAATTGGCCACCCAGATCGTGCGACATAACGCCTTTAGATTACACAGGCCAACAACCAAAAAACTTTTTCGATAATTTTAACTAAGGTTTTAAGGTTTTTTTATGCTGAAAACGAATATGACCTTGAAAATGCTCCAGCACGTCAGGATTTTTGGCAATTTGAGGTTAAAAAGTCAAAAAATGCAGATTTTGGGCCATTTTTTTAAATTTTTTTTTGGGCAAGGTAAAGTTTTTTTTTTAATTTTCCACAACGGTATCGCAAAGTACTAGTCTCCAGCTTTAAAATCCATTTTTAAAAATATTTTGGCGATTAATATAAAAAAAGTTATACTATTCGTTGTCAGCATAAAAAAACCTTCAAGAAACACCCATAGCCGTTTTAAAAGCTGTAAAAAAGCGAGATTTTGTTGGCCTGTGTTATTTTTTGTGGGGCGATGTTAAATCTCATGTCTATTCAGACAAGCCTGCTTCAATTAACGCATTGGAAGGCAACATTAAAGCATTTATATGTGAGATACCGGCCGAAACATTGTAAAGAGTATGCAAAAATTGGACTAAGCGGATGAACCATTTGAAGCGCAGTCGCGGTCAACATTTGCATGAAATAATCTTCAAACTTTAAATTATATGGACTATCGATTTAAATAAAAATTTCATGCATTTTTCTGAATTTTACGTGTGTTTTTTTGAAAAACTTTCCTATAGCTCTTGAAAAATCACCCTTTAGATTCATGCAAGCTGGAGTGATGAAGAAGTTCTGAAGTACGATAGTTTTACCTATTTTTTTTACTAATGTCATTGCAGTCTAACTTAACTGGTTTGATTTTTCTGCTTTTTAAAATTGTTTGTGTTTTTTTTTTGAACATTTTCGCACTACTGGCAGTAAAAATTAGAATACTCTTCCATATTTTGAAACAAAAAATTATTATAATGGTAAATGAATTTTTCATACCTGTTTATCTTATGTTGGTATTCAGTAATTTATGTGAGACCTAAGTCACTTAATTTAAGATTGATAAGGGCAGTCAAATGCCCGAAAAATGATGATTTTCAATAATTTTTTTTTTTTTTGATAGTCAATGGCCTTATTTTATAAAACTAAAAACATAGCATTAATATGCCTCGATATGGAAATATTTGTTCGTCAATAGTAATGATTTCATGCGGATCATAGGCATCTTTTAGGTTTTCATTCAAATTTCAAAAAAAAAAAAAATAGTAATTGTAAAAGTTCTCGCTGTTTGTGTGGAGCCCGTTTCTCCAGAAGTCCCTTGCGGTGATCATCACAAGTCCTTGGAGAATCATTTAAAATCAATCGGATACGAGAAATTAGTTTCATTAATAGACAACCTTGTGCCTAATCGAAGCTTTTTGTTTCAATATTAACAATATTTGGCGACGTTAGTCTGGAGGATGATTATTGAGCCTAACGGGTGGTCAAGTTTTTCGATTTAGTATAAAAGTTAGTTGGTACTTTCTATAAAATAAGAAAATGTCTTTTTGTTCTTATTCATTGAATATTTTATTCAAGAACAACATTTTTTTTGGAAAAAAACTTTTTTTTTTTATTCAAAATCTTTGAGAAAAAAATTGTGTTTGATTATTTTTTAAACACTTTTGGAAAACACTCCCACTCAATTTTTTTTAAGCTGAAACTATGCTTTGTAATCCCTAAAAGTCTTATGAGGTTCCCGCACTCGTATATTACGTCAGTTTGCAAGTCGATAGACACCCTTTTTGGGTGTTTGGCGAACTCCTCCTCATATTTGAAGTGTGCGTCTTGATGTTGGTCCAAAAATGGAGGCACCTACAGTTTCAAGCCGACTCCGAACGGCAGATATTTTTTTATGAGGAGCTTTTCCATGGCAGAAATACAATCGGAGGTTTGCCATTGCCTGCCGAGGGGCAACCGCTATCAGAAAACATTTTTTCTTCATTTTGTTCTTTCACTGAGATTCGAACTTACGTTCTCTCTGAATTCCGAATGGTATTCACGCACCAACCCATTCGGCTACGGCGGCCGTCTTTAAGTGCCTGCATTTGTAAGAAGATTCAAGGTGTTTTTAGAAACCGATAAAAGAAAATTTGTTTCACCAAAATTTGGAAATAAAAAATTTAATTAATTCTGTTTTTTATTTTTGCTTTAATCTAATTTCATAGTTAAAGAAGTTGGCATAAGCCGAACTCCAGCAATTACTATCTGTCAAGCGTAAAGCTTTATCTTTCGAAATTAGTTATAGATCCACTGGCTTTGTACGAATCACGAATATTTTCTGGCAACTTGGTTTGGCCTGACCGACGCACACGAAATACAAATTAAAAAAAATACAAATTTTGTTTTGATACCGCTTCGAAAGTGATAAGATTCTACGTCACTAGCAATTATTATTTAACGTTAACTAGTTCTTAAGTCATAAACTATCAAATGCGAACTTTTTACGCATTCTTTCAAACGCAGTGGAGAATCGCAATTTTTTCACTTTGTCAAAGTAAATGTTTGTATAAAAAACTGCTTTTTGTAAAAAATTTTTAATATAATTTTCAATCTCAGATTGTTATTATTATTTTTTTTGTTTTTCTGTTTGAAACCCCATATACTTTTTTTTAGATTAAACCTTTAATTTTTTGTGCGGTTTTAATTCCCAAAGCAGAGAAACTTTTGCATGTTCTTTCGAATGGCTCATCGTTTCTCCCAAAACCTCTGAAACGATTGATCGATTTTCACAATCTGAAAGCGTTTGATCAAACCTTCAAAAGGTTGCTTGAACAGTGTTAACTTTTCGGCAACTGAACATGCATACACTAAGAGTAAGTCAGCCGATACTGCCCTGTACTCACTTGTGGGTATTAATGAGAAATCTTTCTCGGTTAAAGAACTACTCTAGCGGCCTTCCTAGATATTGAAGGTGCGTTTAATAATATGGTGGAAAACCCCAATGGTTAATTCCAGAGTAAAACCCCTAAACAGGCTACAGTGAAGTGTGTGCTTGGGTATCACAGGTACTAGGAGTACGACATCTGGTGATGCCCTTAATGACATTCTGAACTTTCAACCTCTAGATCTTCAAATTCGAAAGGAAGCGATGAAGGTGGTGTACAGGCTCAAGGTAAACGGAGTATGGGGAAATGAAGAAAGCACTGGCCACTGTCCGATATATCACCAGTTGTCGGAGCGGTGCACACTGTTCTCGATGCCAGTGAACAAGCGGGTTCATTTCGTTAGCTTGGGTAGGAAGTATGATGTTTTGATCCCAGACAATGGTTAAGTCCAAATAATCTATTAACGGGGTATCAGCACACTTTCTACACCGCCGGATCCAAAACCAGTGATGGTAGCGGATCTGCATGGTACTTATACGAAGACACTCCTATGCTACAGAACAGAATACCGTGGCCAGTATTCCTTACGGAAGTCTATGCCATCTTGAAAGTGGCGCACTGGCTAATTGAGAAAAAGTGGCGGGACTACAGTATTGGAATTTGCAGTGATAACCAAGCTGCACTGAAAGCCCTTTCTAACCCACGCTGCTCTTCGAAGTTAGTCGGTGAATGTAAGACAAAACTGAACAGTGTTGCAAAGCACAACAAAGTTAGTCTTATTAGGATGCCTGGACATTGTGGTATAACAGGAAACGAGTTAGCTGATAAATTGGCTCATGAAGACTCTGCAAGTATGCCACTAGACCCTAAACCCTTTCTAGGTTACAATTCCGCATAGACTCAACTATGGATTGACGACTTCATGAGATCTTCCCACAGAGGACGTTGGTCTGGGTTAAACTCTTGCAGAGTAGCGAAGAGCTTTGTGAAAGAATCAAACAGGAAAATAGCGACCTTTCTCCTAAAACTCAGCAGAAAGGACCTGAGAGTACTGGTGGGTGTAATCACAGGGCACAACGTCTATGATCAGCATATGGCAGCCATGGGGGTCGTAGAAAGCCTGATATGTCTATCCTGTCTTGAGAATGCCGACACTGTAAAGCATTTTCTCTGTAGCTGTCCGGCGTTTTCTAGAATCAGACTTAGGATATTAGGATGCGATATACTGAGTATGGATAAAGTTCATACTTTTCCTATTCTGGATCTCTTAAGATTCATCAATGAATCCAAGAGATTTGTGGAAATGTGACCTCAAACAAATTTATCCATCTTACCACCCACATTTTATATTTCCTATCTCTATTCTTTCTCTGAAATCTATCTGGGTGTAGTGCAATGGTCTCCTGACTGAGTGGTTGGACATGTCCAACCCTCCACATATCTAATCTTATCTAATCCAGTCGGAAAATAATTTCGAAATTAGGAGCTTTTGCACCATCCGCACAGGTTTCAAAGGAACTCCTCAAGCAGGTGTTCTTTCTCCTCTACTGTTTAACCTGACAACGATATATGTACATACTTTTGATGCTCGATGGCCGGGGCTATAAAGCAATTGCTTTTGTTGTTATCCTTAATACGCATTCGAAATGCTTTCTCAATAGCGGTTTGGGTGTTAACTCCCAGAAAACAGAATTAGTTTTGCTCTTAAGGAAATATAAAATTCCACAATTTGTGAAGCCATCAATAAATAGTATAAGGCTAAAAGTAGGAAATAACGCCAAATATTCAGGTGTAATTCTCGAAAAGAAACTAAATTAAAACATTAATGTAGAGGAAAGCTATGCTAGCTCTATTTTCATACAAAAGAGCACTAGAGCGCAGGTATGATCTTTCCTCCTTTTCAAGTCTGCTGGACGGCTGTAGACAAGGCTACGATTGGAAACAGGCTTCAATTCAACTTATATCTATCAGCGGCGCGCTTAAGACCATGCCCTCTGATGCTCTGAATATTCTTTTAATCCTTTTACCTTTCCGATACTTGGTTGGTAACCAGAATACAGGGAACACTGCTGCTCGGCTTGACGCGACAAATCAATGTCGTGAGGTGTTGGACACTCGGTCATAAGACGCGGTCTGGAGAATTTTCAAGTTACATAGCTCAAATTAAAGATAAAGACATGAGCAACATAATATCTTCAAATTTTATATGAGATGAGAACTTGTACATTTTAGGGGCATAAAAAAAAAGTACTTATAGCAATATTTGCTAAAATACGTGTCTTCTTGAGCTACTTTTAGAGGATGTACAAACCTGGAGACAGAAATATTAGTTGGTATTGTATTTTGACGATGGTATGGTTGGTACGATTATCACAATTATTTCGCGATTACTTCAGATGCAGAAAGTTTAATTAAAAATTTGTTACTACCCAAACCTTAACCTCTGAAATAACAACTGTCGAGAAAGCAGCAAAGCTCAAACCTAAAAATCTCATAAACTCAGATAAAATATTATCCTATTTATATACCGAAATCGGGGAAAATAGAAAATTAGAAGATCACCTCATACATACATAGAACTAAACAGACTCTTATTCGACTAAAGAAATATAAAAATTGTATAACCGACTATTTTCATTTTTGAATAACTCTTTTACGAAATAAACAGAAAAGTTTTGATCCTTGAATAGATGAACCTTTCGATAGAGTGACGAATTTTGCACCACCTTCTACATCAGCCCATATTACCTTCGCAGGCAACAACGCCGCAGATAATTGACAAAACTTACCCGCTTAGTTCCTACATCCGAGGTGTTTTCCAAAAATTATCGCGTATTTTGAATTTTCGCAGGTTACGTATATTCGAATTTCGATTTTTTTGTGGCGATATGTTGGTACTCATGTCTCTCACTCATGCCGACGAGTTCGGCCATTTTGAATGTTCAGTTATTTGTTGACAGATGCTTTGCCTTCGTGGAGACATATCAAAAGCGTTTTCGAGATGGTGTTTTCCCAAAAATCTGGAAACAGCAACGACTTGTCCTTTTGCCGAAACCTAATAAGACGCCGGGTCAACCAAGCTCTGTATGATTGATACGATGGGCAAAATTTTAGAACGGCTTATTGCTGATCGCTTGGAGCAGCACGTTACTGAAAAAGAAGGCTTGTCCGACAACCAATATGGTTTCCGCAGGGGGCGCTCGACAATTGATGCAATAAAAGAACTTATATCAATAGCGGAAAATGTCATTGAAGGAACAAGATGGATGGAGTATTGCGCCGTCATAACATTGGACGAAAAAATGCTTTTAACTCTGCATGCTGGTCCCACATTATGCAAGCTTTAGGGAACCTGGACACGCCACCATATCTATTGCGTCTGATAAAAAGCTACCTGTCAGAGAGAATACTACTCTATGACACAGACGAAGGAGTTAAGCAATATTGAGTAACTGGGGGAGTACCGCAAGGCTCTGTGCTGGGCTCTCTGTTGTGGAATGTGCTCTACGATGGAATCCTCCGCATCCCTATACCAAAAGCAGCCCAATTAATCGGATACGCGGATGACATTGCGTTGGCAATAGTTGCAAAAGAGCTTCATCAAATCAAGACTATATGTAGTGCGACAGTTCACAAACTAAAAAACTGGCTTACATCGTCAAACCTACAGCTTGCGGGCCAAAAAACTGAAGCAGTTTTGATTACAAGTAGGAAAAAAAATGAGAACATTACACTAAGCGTAGACGGGCATAACATCAACATCCAACCATACCTGAAATACTTGGGAGTCATGATTGATGCACGCTTAAACTTCAAAGTGCACATTGAAAAAGCTTGTGAGAAAGCAGCACGGGTAAACACGGCGCTATCTCGAATAATGGCTAACATAGGCGGGCCAAGCCAGAACAGAAGGCTACTACTGGCAAAAGTTACCCAATCCATTGTAATGTATGCTGCACCGGTATGGGGACAAGCGCTAAAATACGAAACATACGGCAAGAGTACAAAATCTCTGTTTCGACTGAGCGCTATTAGAGTCGCAAGCGCTTTTCGCACTGTATCCCATGAAGCTATTGGGGTAAAATCTGGCATAATGCCCCCAGATATAATGGCTCTGGAAAGTAAGAGAATATATGACAAAAGCCGAAGCCTTGGCAGGTCGTTAATAGCTGAGGAGCGCAAAGAAATCAGATACGAGAGTCTATCTAAATGGCAAAGACGCTGGGATATAACAACCAAAGGGAGATGGACACACCGACTCATTAGTGATGTACAGGCATGGGTTGATAGAAAACACGGTAATGTCGACTTTTATATGACGCAATTCCTAACAGGATATGGTTGTTTTAGAGAGTACACCCATAAATATGGCCATGATGATGGAGTTATATGCTCATTTTGTGCCAAGGCTAATGAAAATGCGGAGCATATTTTCTTTCACTGCCAAAGATATAGTAAAGAACTAGAGCTGTTGGAGAACCAAGTAGCAGAAAGAATAACACCGGACAATGTTGTTCCACATATGCTACAATCTAAAGTAGTATGGGATGGTATCAAAAATTGGAGAGAAGGCGAAAAAGCGAAAGCATAGCAATAGCTGAAATTCCATAGTAGTAGATGTAGTACCTTTTCCTGTAGTAGTAGATGTAGTAACTTTTCCTGTAGTTGTAGATTTAGTAACTTATGGTGGTGCTGTAGAACCACTTGCTAGATAAATTTATTTGGATGCAGGTAAACTGACGATACCAGACATAGAAACTTACGTTTCTGTGGTATGGACAGAGACATGGTGGGTGGGGGAGTACTGTTATGACAGGGGTGGCTCTCTCATCAGATGACCTAAACAGTGGGTGGTAACAAGAAAATTCTTTGCACGCACGAACATGAGCGTCGACTGCTGTTAAACTACAAGTAATTTGAAAATAAGGGGTTTATATGGTGATGTTATGCAGCAGAGGGTTAATTTAACAGTAAATATAACATGCAGCTTCTTATAACATTTTTGGCGATATAGAAAAATTTATAACGCAGAAATGCTAATTTTACATGAAACTTTTCTTTTGGTGGAGACGGAGATTATCACTTTTTCCCAATTTTTTGCACTGTATCGTAATTAATTTAACAGTTTCATATCAATTTAACGTGAAACCTGGCGATGAAATTGATAATTCAAAAATATTAACTTTACATGAGACTTTTTTTCGGCGCAAAATTTTTAAGGACGGTGCCGTATCAGAATTAAATAATTATAAAAAAGCGTACACATTTATACTTCATAATATTTCATACTTATTAAAGCTCCAAAATTTAACAAAAGACTTTTTTTAGTTAATTATATTTAAAACTTTCCATTTTATTTTTATATTTCCTGGGAGCCATTTTTTTATATCAGAACAAAAACACAAAATTATACTCTACGTAAAATATTGCCATCGCATTGTCAATAAATTAGAAAAATGCACAAGTAAAGATTCGTATTTTTTTTATTTTACTTAAATTCATTAATCATTTGAGTCATTAAACTGATTAAGTCATTTAAATTCGTCTGAATTTTTAAAGTAGTCTGTATAGTGAAGTTTTTCTCTAGAACTAAATTTTGTGTACCTGTACATACAGGCGTGCACCCTTTTCCAAAAAAAACACATTCTTTTCACAAATAGAAACAACCAGTTCGAATTTTGTGACAATTATATTTTTTATTAGTCAATATATTTTTGAATATTTATTTATTTATATATCCATATACCTTCTGCTCAAATATGAACGAGACGTTATCAATAAAACGGTCCGCGGATGACATATGGCAAAAATACATTTTTTGCTTTTTGGTAGGACTGTTATAAGCTTACACGGCAAATTTCAGCGTGATATGTCACATAGTTTGTTTTCTGTGCTACTGTAAACAAGTCAAGCTCGAGTGTGTTCTTCGAATTTAACGATGGAAATTCAAGTTGAACAAAAAATTTCTTTGAAATTTTGTTATTCCAACGAAATTTCGGCTCCAGACGCCTTAAAAATGTTGCAGACAAGCTATGGGGACTCTGCTCTATCGCGTGCACGTGTTTTCCAGTGGTACAAATCGTTCAAAGAGAGTCGTACATCGGTTGAAAACTTGCCTCATGAACGTCGTCCAGCAACATCAGTAAACGACGAAAACATCGGAAAAGTAAAGGAAATTGTGCTTGAAAATCGCACAAATCGCAAAATCGGTTAACGCTGAATATTATTCAGACACATCATGTCTTGTTCGCGATTATTTGAACAAAAATAATGTTAATATCGTTCCGCAAGCACCGTATTCGCCTGATATGGCTCCATGTGATTCTTTCCTGTTTCCCAAGCTCAAGTTGCCGCTCCGTGGAAAACATTTTGAGACAATTGAAGTCATAAAAGAGAATTCGAAGAACACACTCGAGCTTGACTTGTTTACAGTAGCACAGAAAACAAACTATGTGACATATCGCGCTGAAATTTGCCATGTAAGCTTATAACTGTCCTACCAAAAAACAAAAATTTTATTTTTGCCATATGTCATCCGCGGACCGTTTTATTGATAACGTCTCGTTCATATTTGAGCAGAAGGTATGAAATATGAAATGTGTTTTATGAGGCGCTTTTTCATGACAGAAATACACTAATTGGCCTTAACAACCCATTATCGAGTTACAGCCTGCCGAATAATGTCTCGCCAAATGGCTCTGCTTTCCGCACACATCTTTCAGTTTCTGAAGCCAAGAGAAGCAAGAGTCATCATCAATTTGGTCCTTCCACCGGACACGAGGACGTCCTCTTTGCCGTCGATCGTGAATTACCGTGTCAAAACCTTCTTCACCAGCCACTTTATTCGCTGCAGGGTGACTCGTTTGACTATGTGAATATCTCCGTAAATCTCATAAAGCTCGAGGTTCATACGACTGCGGTAACCGCTATCTACGCAAGCAGGGCCAAAAATCTTGCGAAGTACTTTCCTCTCGAGCGGCTGCATCTGATTGTTCGACTGTCCAAGCTACACCACCATAGAGAAGCACCGGGATAATGAGCGTCCTGAAGAGTTTTGTTTTTGTTCGTCAAGAGAGGGCTTTACTATTCAAGTGCGCACTTAGCCCTAAGTAGGAACTGTCGACAAAAGTTATTCTTCGCTTGATTTCAAGGTTGACATCTTTGTTGCTGATAATTGCGAAACCAGGATATATGAAGTCCTTGACCATATCGCGTTTAAAGTTGCTAACTTCGATCTGTGGTTCAAGACGCCACGACTCCCTGCAGGACGCCAACATATAGTATACTAAGTCTTGCCCTCGTTTACCGCTAGACCCAATTGAGCGGACTCCTTTTTAGTAGCCGTAAAAGCGCGTTGACATCCCGCTTGGTATGACCGATGATGTCGAGGGACGATCGACCTTTTCTATCATTTTGCTATGTTGCATGCTATTTTGCATGCACAGAGATTCGAAACTAAGCACTCCAAATAGTAGTCACGCACCAAACAATTCGGATACGGCAGCCGCCTTACGTGCTACATCAATTTGAGAGGAATTCAAAAAAAATCCATAGATGGTGCCGTGCCATAAAAGTACGGTTTTTTATTTAATCGAGGGTGTGCACATTTTTAAACGCGTAATGCTGACTCAGCCTTTGTTATTTCGTAAAACACTTGGCATGTTGGATACTGAAATGTAAATAATAAACTTCTTGTTATTGTTATGGCCAGTTTTTGGTTCAAATAAATTATTAGATTTTTTAACAATTTAGAAATTTGAAATAAATTACATGTTTATTCAGATGTTTTTTTTTTAACTTTTTTCATACATCAATATGTTATTTTCACTAATTTAAAAGTTTTTTTCAAACTCCGTAATTTGATAAAAAAAAGTTTTTGCCGTGATTTAACACTCATTTTAGCGCCTTTGCGGTACAACGGTCTCACTTTTTAAAGTTACAAAAAAAACAATGCTTTCCACTCTCACTTTTTATTCAGTTGAAAACCCGATGAGTTGTATGAGCTGTACGACGGCATAGACATAGCGCAGCGAATAAAGATCCAGCGGCTACGCTGGCTAGGTCATGTTGTCCGAATGGATACAAACGCTACGGCTCTGCGGCATTAGCTGGTGGTAGTAGAGGAAGAGGAAGACCTCTCTTGCGTTGGAAAGAACAAGTGGAGAAGGACTTGGCTTCCTTGGTGTGTCCAACTGGCGCCGGTTAGCACGAGAAAGAAACGACTGGCGCGCTTTGTTAAACTTGGCCAAAATCGAAGAAGAAGGAGAGTTGAAAAGTCTTAGATCAGGACACTTAACAAAACTCGCTTTCTGAATATGACTGGGCGCGAAAACAAAAACGATCTGCATACATCATGTATCTCCAGTGTCAGTCAGGCCATCGAAGGAAAATTGCTGGGTTTATTATTTTTACAGGTATTTATTACATTTTTTTGACGAAAGATAATCCAAAGCATAAAATCTCAAATAGGTATATTAGCTCAAGCCTTATGATCATTCGATACCCCTTTGGTATCGATACTTTCACTTGTTTCTGGCAACTTTTAGCATTTTTTTTTACATTTTTTTTTTTTACATTTTTTTTTTACTTACAATTTTGGTAGCTTCAATTTATAAAGAGCAACAACCACCAAACTCAAAAATTTTCGCATTTGCACCAAATTTATTGCAAAGTGCAAATGGTTGGCAACACTGCACAACTAGGCTGGTGTGACATTACGCACTCCCTTTCACTCTCTCACTTTTCTTTCTGTCACTCGCAAACGAACTGTCAGTTTTCGCTGCATTTTAAATAGGTGTGAAAAATGTTGCTGTCAACATATTGTTGGCATGTTGCGCGGTATTTTCATGGCGTGAACTTGTGTACTACTTTGCCGTGAAATACTTACGAAATTTCACGCATATTTGACGGCCAAGCAGTTTGTATGAATTTTAACAGCCATTTCAAATGAAGCGCAAACTTAGTACTATGCTTTAAAAAGAACACCCTTTCTCATTTTTTTTTTTTATTTTGATTTTTTTAATTAAAAGCTGAGATCCCTTAATGCCATCTTCAATTACACAGGCTGGCGAAAACCTGTAAATTCGATATTAAACAACTGCACAGAGCAGCGCACGGCAACAAATATCACACAAATAAATTAAGTAGATTCCCAATTATACACTTAATTGCTTTGAGAATGAATACTTTACATTCTTGGCACCTGTGTAAATAAATAAGGAAATGTGTATGTAGTACTCCTGCAATACAGAGACAACCACAAAAACCACACCTACCACCAGCGTATGCTGCTCGATTTTCTTATAAACGTCGCGCGTCCGGACACTTGCTTTGCCTGCCCATCAGCAACAGCGGCAATTTAACGCTCGCATCAAGTATGCACTTAATGATTTACATTTAATGAGTTTTACGTTTCAATTAAATTTTTTCTCACTAACGTAAGTAGCCATCGCCACTTGACCTTTCCCTGATCAGCCACTTCAACTATCAACTTTCCTTTCTTCCATTTCTTTTTGCAAGAGACGATGACACAGGACGCTGACAATGAAACTTTTGATAACCCACGCGCCGTGAGCGTAAAAATTTTTCGAATTGGCGATTTTCTCATATGCAACTAACTGACTACCTTTCGTTAGAGTCCGGGTTCGGAGAAGGTATTGTATTTTCTAATAGGAAACCTCCGAGTGTATTTCTGCTAAAAAGCGTCTCATAAAAAACTATCTTTCATTCGGAGGCAGTTAATTGTAGGACCCCATTTGTGGAACAACATGAAGATCTGTACATCACAAATTAAAGTAGAAGCTCGGGCAAGCATCGAACAAAGGATGTGCGTACTAATTATAGAGCTGAAAGGCTGTTGTTAGATGAGATATGGTACGATGTTACGGGAGTATCTGGTGGGACCAGGAGGTCTCTCAGACAATCAGTTCGGTTTTCGCAGGAAAAGATCTGCTGTTGATGCAATAGGGATGGTAGTTGATTTGGCGGCCAAAAAGGCTGTTAATAAAAAACGCATTTAATACGGCCAATTGGGCAAATATTTTGAATGCACTCAGCACCTTCTCGGTACCAAAGTATCTTATTCTAATCATCTGCAGCTACTTAACCAGAGAGTACTGCAGTACGATACAGGGAAGGGCCCAGAGAGCTACAGTACCCGTAGTGAAGATAGATTGCAACATGTATGTAATGATGCCATAACAAGAATATAAAGGTGGTTGAATAACGCCAGCCTGGAACTAACTGCCCAAAAACCAGAACTGGTGCTGATCCACAGAAGCAAGCAGGAAGAAAAACTTTCAATATCAGTTGATGGCCACGATATAGAATCCCAGAAGTCTATAGAATATCTTGGCATGGGCATTGATGCTAGACTAACATTCAGGGAACATCTTACAGTTGTTAGTGTGAAGGCGACAAAGGTTAACAATGCACTTATGGGCATGTTACCGAACATAGGAAGGCCACAGGGCGCCAGGGGAATAACAGACCCCATAATGCTGTTCGCCTCTCCAATTTGGGCGGGAATAAAAAATGTCATTTTAAAGAAGTACTGCAGGTCAGTAGAACAAGTGCGTTGAGGACCGCATGTGCCTATAGAACCGTGTCGGACGATGCAATCTGCGCCATAGCTAGCAAAATGCCTATAAAAATCCGGGCAAGCAGAAGAGGTTGTACTGCTCGCAAGGTACGAAACCGACAGAGGAACTCAAACAAGTAAAACGTTCTGCCACGAATAGCTGACTGGACTCAGAGGTTGATCCCACGGATTAACGAGTGGATCTGTCGACAACGCGGAGACGTTGATTTCTTCCTAACGCAGCTATTAAGTGGGCACAGATATTTCCAAAAATATCTGCATCGTCTAGAGTTGGCTGGTAGTCCAGAATGCTTGTATCAAGAGGAGACGGTCGAACATGTGGCCTTCTATAGTAGCAGGTTCGTTAAGGAACGCGAGGACCTAGCAAGAACAACTGGTGTGTTTCTGATACCCAATAAGCTAGATCCACAAATTTTTGAGGCGAATGAAAAATGGAGGGTGGTACAAGCTTTTGCTACACAAATTATCGTGGAACTTCGCAACATTGATTTGAGCAACATTGATTTGAACCAATGTAAAATGCAGGATGAAGAAAACTAATATAGCATTTAACACGTGTAAGAGAATTTGGGGTAAAAAATGGGATCTTCAAACAAAGTTATCCAATTGGTTCTACACAGCCATTGTAAGACCGATAGTAACATATGCAGCACTAGTCTGGTGGCCCGCTATGGAAAAAAAGCAACCAAACCAAGTTACACAAGATACAAAGATCAGCAAATATCTTTACCACAGGAGCGCTTAGCACCGATCCTACTGAAGCGCTTAACGTGCGAACACATCTCTTACCATTAGGCTTACACATAAAAAGCGGTGAAACTCAGAGATATAGGAAGCTAGACAACAAGATTGTACGATCACTGCAAGATCCTCCTACACTGGCCCGCACTGCTCAAAACCAAATCAGACTTCACAATCGCCGACTTCAATTTCAAGAAATACTTTACAATACGTTTTCCACCGAGAGCCGAATGGGGCAAAGGAAAATTGATTAGTAGATTCGATGTCGAAATCTTCACTGACGGTTCTAAAATGAACTGTGGGAGCTGGCTTACATTCAGAGATGCTCAACCTTTTTCAGTAAATTCGACTTCCTGACTATGCCAGCGTGTTCCAGGCAGAACTAGTAGTAGTCCGAGAAGCATGCGAATCACTAAAACACTACAAACAAATTGGTCCAAGAGTAGCTATCCTTTCAGACAGTCAAGCAGCTATCACGGCCCTAGACTCCAATTCCATTTCATCCGAACTGGTTTTACAGTGTAGAGAGGAACTGGAATTGCTTGGTCATTCGCTTCAAATTACTCTGATATGGGTTCCCGGTCAAAATAATATAAGGGGTAAGAGATAGCGGATGAGCTAGCAAGAAAAGGTTCTGCACTAGACATAACAAAGGCGGTGTACAAGTGAACAAAGCTTTAATAATTGTATTATGGGCTAGAGTATAATAAGAGGAAAGCTTAAAATTATTTTGAAAAAAAAAAACTTGATAATTAGAAATTTATTCAACGTTGAAAATTTTGGTATAGAGGTTTTAAGTGCAATATCTTCAGTTCATTTTAATATTTTTATAAATTGTTGATTTTCTTGTGTTTTTTTTTTTTGGTTTTTAGAGAAAAATAATTTTTAAATAACAAAACTTATTTCTGGAAAATTTATATATCTTTGTAAAAACATTTTGAGAAAAAGATTTTTGTTTGTAATTTTTGAAAAATACCCCTTCAGATATATGTACTATATAAAAAATTATAAACAGACATTTTGAAAAAAATTTAAAACAGACAATATATGCCCAATTATTAATTATTATTATTTAAAAAAAATTTAATTTTAATTTCATTTTAATTGAGACCAAAAATGTATAAGAATTCACCTAAAAAATGTATTCTATTTCAATTTCAATAATTGTTTTTTAATTGCAATATCTTCCTCCCAAATTTTTTATATTTTTTTTTTGTTTTTAGTTTCTTAAGGCCGCCGTAGCCGAATGGGTTGGTGCGTGATCACCATTCGGAATTCACAGAGAGATTGTTGGTTCGAATCTCGGTGAAAGCAAAATTAATAAAAACATTTTTCTAATAGCGGTCGCCGCTCGGCAGGCAATGGCAAACCTCCGATTGTATTTCTGCCATGAAAAAGCTCCTCATAAAAATATCTGCCGTTCGGAGTCGGCTTGAAACTGGAGGTCCCTCCATTTGTGGAACAACATCAAGACGCACACCACAAATAGGAGGAGGAGCTCGGCCAAACACCTAACAGAAGTGTACGCGCCAATTATTTATTTATTTATTTTTTTAGTTTCTTAAGGAAAAATATTTTTTTTTAATTTTTTGCAAAACATACTCCTCAGATAATTCTAAAAAGTTATGAAAAAAAAATTGCCAAAAATTTAAAATAAACAAAATATAATTTTATGCCCATAATTACTTTTAATTTTATTTTGTTCTATATAATATAAATTCTTTTTGTTTGTTCTATATAGTATAAATCTTAAAATTACTACTTTTTTTCAAATTTTTTTGTGCTTCCTCCTAACCTACAAATAAACCAATTTTCAGAAAAATTAACTACAGTTTATATAATATATACATATATATAATATACTTAGATCACTTCAATGCATGCACAAGAGTTTTTTTTTTAATATTGCCCATGATCAGCAATACACTCGTACTTTTGAGTGCGATTGAATCAATTTTCGCGCTACCAAATAATGCGATGATCCAAAGTGAATAAATCTTTTCGTCAGCTGAATGTTCATGCGATGTTAAATGTATGCGTGTGAAGCCAATGCCCAAGCATTTGGGCCTTTGCGAAACTCGTTTCGTAGCGAAGTGTGACCACGATTGAATTCGCAAAATCAATGAAACAAAGTGGTTTGAGATAGCCGAAGCGACTTGATCTACGCACTATAATCCAAGTTGGTTTAATCTATGGCAAACGTCATAGAAAACATGCGCACGAAAGTGTTCACGATTTATATCATTCCGTTTATTGTACCAAGATGACTGTTTCAAGTAACTGTAAGCAACAGAAACAACTCGCGTATGCCGAAACCTTCCGAGTACGGACTCCATTTAAAATGCTTAACTGTCGCATGACAATGCCATCTCACACTGTTGTTCCGATACCCCGAAACCTTACTAGCAACCATCGTATAATAAGAATAATGTTCTACATAGATTTAGTACGTACATCCTCTGTTATGGTTAATGGTTAATGGTAGTAAAGGGTTAAGGTATGAGTCTTTAGCACTGCGACCATATTGATCTAATGTGCATCCTATGATGTCTATTGGCTGTTAAGTATGCTTATGAATTGTACCAGCTCTTTCTGAGGCAGTGATTGTAGGTCTTCATCTGTAAGCATGAACTTGGTTAAAAACCTTTTCCTTCTATGCGTCAACCCCGGACATGTTCTATAGACTCCTCATCTACGCAGCAAAATCTGCAGGTGCTGGTGCTAATTATGCCTAATTTATGTAAGTGTTTGTTGCAGGTGAAGTGACCCGTGAAGGCGCCTGTGAGAGTGCGAATGCTCTTTTTGTTTAACGTGAGGGTCATGTTAGTTCTTTTAGCATTGAGACTTAAGAACTTTTTGGAGTGTCTAAGAGCCTTTACTTTGTTCCAATGCTGTTTTATTACAGTTTTGGCCCAGTATTTTACTTGTTGTTGAATCCAAACATGGGACTAGGTCCGATGAAATTTACATCAGACCCTTTTTGGCTTGAAAGTCTGCCTTTTCGTTGCCGTCATATTCCTCATGTCCTGGTACCCAAATTAATGAGACATTGTTTTTGGATGCCAGATTATTGAGTGCCTCGTGGCATTCTAAGAGAGTTTTTGAGTTGTAAGTATAGCTACCTAAAGCTTTTAGAACTGATTGGCTGTCCGAGAGTATTCTAATCTCTACTCTCTTGTGGTTTCTACGTTGCATGATGTTAGCTGCTTCCATTATTGCGTATAATTCCGCTTGGAAGATGATGGTGTCCCTGGTGAGAGTGAATGATTTGTGGATTCTGGGCCCCACTACTCCTGCTCCTACACCATAAAGTGTTTTTGATCCATCAGTGTACCATTTTTGTGAATCATCATTCATCCATTTTGGGTTTGTTTTCCACTCGATCCTCTCAGGAAAGATAACTGTGTATCCTTTTGTGAAACAGAGGGTTGGGTCAATGTGGTCTGAAACTTGAGCCATGTTTATGGTGTTTTTGATTTTATTTAGGATATTTAGGTGACCGGTGAGGTTGCCCAATTTGAAATTTTCTTTCATGTGTAGCATGAGTGCTTGCGTAGCTGCTTCCTCTTGGATTACTATATGAAGTGGTGGGAGATTAAGGAGTGCTTCAATGCCAGCTGTTGGGGTAGTTCTCATAGCCCCTGTGATGCATAGGCATGCAAGCCTTTGTACTTTTCCCATTTTGGTTACCGCTGTTTTTTGAATAGATTTGCTCCACCATACTAGTGCCCCATACATTATGATTGGTCAAACCATTTGGGTGTATATCCAGAGGGCCATACTAGGGCTGAGGCCCCAGGATCTCCCTAGTAATTTGTCTGGTTGTCCACAGGGATTTCGTGGCTTTTTTTGTTATATTATTTATATGTGAGTTTTTTATCTAAGGTAAAACCTAGATACTTGACCTCTTCCTTTAGTTCTATCACTGTTTCATTTATTTTCAATATAGAAAACTCCAACTTTCTTTTTCTTGTGAAGGGGATAATTGTGGTTTTGTTAGGGTTGATCGACAGCCCCTCCTTTTTACCATTCCCATGTTGCGTTCAGGGCATTTTGAATTAAGTCTGTTATTGTCCTTTTTGGTAAGCAAATTCCAGCTTATGGAGGGGTTTTTTTGAAGATTACTTCTCCTCTTTTCCATTGTCTTTAACATAAACGACGATAGACTGATTGGTCAGTAAGATTTTGGAGAATCAGGGGATTTGTTGCCTCCCTTAGGAATAAATATTACCTTCACTTTCCTCCATATCTTTGGAATGTATTCCAATATTAGACTAGCTCTGAAGATTTTCACCATGACTCGGATCAGTTCCACAGTGCCTTTGGATAGAAGTGCTGGGAATATTCCATCCGGGCCTGGTTATTTGAAGGGTTTAAAGAAGTTAATTGCCCACTCTACCCTTTCAAACTTTATGATTTTGTTGACAAACGAGACCGTCGATCTCCGTTGATGGTGAGTTACCATGTCTAGACTATTGTCGATTGATAAGTCATGACTCCCAGATTGTAAAAGTCATCAAGTCATGAGTCTTTAGAAGAAGCTCTAGTGTCCTCTGTTAGATGTTGTGCAGAACTCCTCCTCATAATTATGCTGTGCATCTCTTTGTTGTTCCACAAATGGAGGGGCCTACAGTTATACGCCACCTTCATACGGCAGTTAGTTTTTTTTGCGAAATTTTTTCATAAGAGAAATACACTCGGGGGATTTCTATTGTCTGCCGAGAGCCGTCCGCTTTTAGAAAACATCAACACCTTTCTTTCATCGATATTTCGTGCGCACAGTGGATATCTTTTCCCCTTTATTTTGTCATGTCATTTTGATGAACAAAATGTTGTTTTTGTCCTACTGCCATCACCTTGTATGAAGGCGTCTTGATATAAACTATTAAATTTTTGCTACCATCATTTTATGTCTTGTCAATTTGTTTCATTTTATATCTTTATATGATCGTTCTTTGTTTTAGTTAACGCTGAAATCTTTAACCGAAGCCAGTTTCATTTGCATACATTTAACGGAAATTTGCTTTCGACTTGTGAGTATCACATTTGTTTTTGCATAATACATATTAATTATTCGTCCCCTATCATTTACTCTCAATCAACTCAAAAAAAAGTGAATTTGGAATATAATATTTTTTGCTATTTAATTTTGTTTGTGTTTTTGATTTTCTTTCTTCAAGTGAATCCCCAACAACAATGCATTGATCATCCATTTATTATTGGACTAGAATTTCTGCTTATACCATTTATTTGGCTAACCAGAATAGAGTCAAGGTCAGATGCGCATCCATTCGTTTTATTTTGTTAAATTAGCGTCCACACACACACACACATACGTACATACAAATGTTGGTAATGTTTACCAATATGAGGCGAAAAAGTGACAGTAAATTTCATATTAAATCGTCGAATTAACATGAATACTTTTTTTTTCAACTTAGAGTAGCCTAAACTGGATTTTGATTACAAAGTGAAAGTAGATGTAACTAAATCAAATAATCAACGACATTTTTAAAACTGGTAAATACCTTCACACTTGGCTGTCAGTCGACGTGATACCAATTTTCAAACCGAATAAGCCAACAAATCACCTCGATAGCTACAGACCCATATCACTTCTCTCTTGCTTAGGAAAAACATTTGAAAAAATGATAGCAAAACGGCTTATGTGGTTCATAACAAAAAACGGGTTTGTGAGTTCTAATCAAGTTGGCTTTAAAAATACCACAGCACCATGGAAGGTCTTATTCTCCTGCCAGCAGATGCATAGCAGATGCTCTCTCATCAAAAAACCACGTAACATTACTGTAGACAGATTTAGAAAAGGCCTTTGACCGCATTGGATTCCATGTTGTTCTTGAACAACTTGCAGCGTGGCATATTGGCCCGAAAATTTACCAGTTGGTGAAGTCGTTCTTAACGAATCGTACATTTCAAATCAAAATCATTGGTGTACCTTATTCAATGCACCGCATCGAGGAAATAAATAAAATTGCCGCCAAACAAAAAAGCTTAGACTTCCGGATATATGCAGACGATGCTTTCTTTTACACAAAAGTCAAAGACATCAATAAAGTACAATCAATATTCGAAAAGCTGCTTGACGATATTAGCTCCTGGAGCAAACATTCGGGAGCAATTTTATCATACAGCAAATGCAAGACACTGCATATCTGCCGGAAGAACCGATGTCCACAAATAAAAATTAATCATCAAAATACAAATATAGCTGAGGCTAATGCGCTGAAGATACTTGGTATTGTATTCGACAACAAATACACTTTTAGAGAACATTGTCTGTACCTCAGGAATAGTCTTACTATCTGACTTAACATCATCAAATACCTCTCATCTAAGCACTTTCATATCCATACAAACACCCTCATTAACATAACTAGAGCTTTATTGTGTAGTACCAAAAATAGACTATGGACTGCCTATTTATGGCGATTGCGCAATCTCGAACCTAAAATTAAACAAGCCTTACCATACCGCAGTTCGTAGAAGCTTTAACGCCTCTCCAACAACTTCTACTAAGTGCATACTTTCCGAGACTGGCCTACCCTCTATCCCTGATAGATGCAGAAGTCTCAACTTTAGGCTAATTCCGAAGCCAATAGACTTCTTTTTAATACCTTGAAGACTGCTTCCAAACATAAACGAACATGTAAGATAAAGTCCGCTATAGGAGAGTGCATTTCATCACTGTTTAACCTGGTGTCAACAGACCCCCTGGATCTTCTTCCCCACCTCAATAAACTCTTACCTCCACAAGTTCTATAAAAATAACACTAGCTCCAGACTATTCAAACAACTCTTCGGCGCACTAGTCAACAGAGAAGAGTTCGCTAGTAGAACTCACATGTTTACAGACGGGTCTAAAGCCGGCGCTGGCACAACTTTCGGTGTAGTACACAACAATGGTGCCCTGATAACAGGAGGCTTGTTATCAAGTTATAGCTCAATATTTTCATCCGAAGCAACTGCTATCCCTAAAGCAGTGGACTTTGCGTCGAAATCGAAAGGTAAATTTGCCATATTTACTGATAGCTTTTCGGTAATACAAGGATTATCCAACATTTACGGCAGTAGTCAAATTCTCTCCCAAATACGGGATTACATAATAAAAAATGGAAACAAAATACGTATCGTCTGGATACCAAGTCACAAAGGTATTCTGGGAAGTGAATCGGCGAATCTAGCGGCTAAATACATGCGCCAATCCCCAGTCTTTCTATTTACTCCACTTATCTCTAAAGACCTTCAAGCTTACAGAAACAGCTATCTTCTTCGACAAAAATATGTATCGTGGGCGCAATTCAAGCAATACTCTTATATGCAACCTCATTATCAAGGAATCAAATTTCTGTAAACGTGCGTTTAACGATCGGTCACACCAGACTAATCCATGAACACCTTCTTCTATCCACGTCTCCTCCCATATGTCCTTTCTGTAACGATCGACTTAAGCTTATAAATATAATAGACATTTGTGCAAATTTAAATACTAGGCATGATAGGTACACGTTCCAAAAACCCCTTCGGACTTTTGAAAAACGCCACAACAGAGAATGTCATTAAAATATATAGGTACAGTTTGTCAAGAATATCTTTGCATAGTGAAGAAAAATTTAAAATTTTAGCTTTGATCGAGAATTCCAACAACAAATCGAAAAGCAAACAAAAATTTATACACATTCCATTATTGTACTTGTCTACGACTATTAGGCGCACACAGTTATTAAATAAACACACACATTACAAAAACAACAACTAAAAAAGATGTTTACTTTATTTAAAAAGTGTCAAAAAAATCTTTGCATAACTGATGAAAGCAACAAAAAATGCAGTCCTTTGGGGTTAATATTTTGTATGTCCTCCTTGGGCACGAATTACCGCTTGAAGGCGACTTCGCATTGATTTAATTAGTTTCGGAATATCATATTCCAATGCTATTTTTCCCCACTCTTCTCTGATGAATCTTATTAATTCAGTTTTATTAGTTGGCGATCTTTTTCCTACTTTTATTTTTAAATGAACCCACAAATTTTCGACTGGGTTAATGTCGGGACTTTGGGCGGGAGTATCAATAACTTTTGTGCAGTTGTAGAGTAACCAGGACCAGCATAAATAAGATTTATGTTTGGGATCATTATCTTGATAGTATTTGAATTTAAAATTGTTCGCATTTGCCGAATTTTCTACTACTGGAAGTCAATTCGTTTTTTAAAATATCTAGATATACTTCCTTGGTCATTATTTCGTCCAAAATTTTGATTTCATCCACTCCCATTCTTGATATACAACGCAAAACCATTACTGACAGTTTTCCAAACTTTACGGTAGGGATAATATTTTTGTTTTGTAGTGAGAGGCTTACGCCAAACTCTCTGGGGCCCATCATGGTAGTAGAGCATAATTTTTGTCTCATCTTAGAAAATAAAGTCATCCCAGTACTCTGTGAGAAGTGATATGTGCTCGGTGGAAAATAGCAATCTTTTATCAACGCTTTGTGCTGATAACAGGAGTTTTTTCCTAACCACTCTTGAAGAATATTTGTGTTTTTGCAACACTTTTCGAACAGTTTCATGAGAAACTCTTAACCCGTAGTCTTTTTGCACTTGAAGAGCTAATCCTCTTGTACTGCTTTGCGGGCTATTATAAACAGTTTTAATAATTGTACGTCCAATTCGCTGCGTCACTTTTTTTGGGCTGCCTGTAGATCCTTTCAACTCGAGTCTTCCTTCATTTTCAGCACGGTTTATAATATTATATAGGTACAGTTCTAATTTTGAGGGAGAACGTATCGGCGATTTCTATGGCTGATTTGCCTTTGTAGTGATTAAAATACACTTATTGAATAATATTTTTTGAAACTCGTTGTTCTGGCATTTTTTATTTTTTATTCAAATCTGAGATCACTTGTAGCATTGAAGACAATCACTTTATAACTAAATAATTTCTTACCACTTTCACATTATCGATCAAAACTAAAATCTTAAATTTACTTTAATAATTGATTATTTTTCAATTTAAATATCAGCCACCTAACTGCCATCGAATGCAAATTATCGTTTATGAAATGCATACCGTTATCTTGAAATGGAAAATTTTTACGTGCAAAACTCATTCATTTAAATGTTAATGAAGTAGACTAGTCGCTTAATATTAATTCCTTCAATTAAGTCGATGATTCAGCAAATCTTAAACAGTTTGTTATTGTTGCAACAGCGTAAAACACACTAAGGCACATCGCAAATTTAGTACCCAACGAGGTTTCAGGCTCACTAAGTTAAGGTGGCTTATTTGTGTCAGGTAATGGGAAATAAGTATTAATCGAGCAGCAGAACTAAAATATTCAGACATTTTTTTACAGTGCGTATAATTGCTAGCGTACGTAGAGAATATAGATAAAATCAAGCTTAACAGCCGCAGTCAAACTTCCGCCATTTCAGAAGCGAAGCGAATGTGTTTGAAGGGGAACTGCCGACGTAAAACGAAGAGCCACATCACTCTTAACAATTGTACTACATATAATTCTGTAGTAGTAGTAGAGAACTTCGCTTACTGGGGAAACCAACATTAAGATTACAACTGAAAATCTAACGGATAATCTCTCTTACTAATGAATGTTTCTTTGAACACTGTTAAGTTAAGTTGAGCTGTTCATTACTTTTTCGGCACACAAAAAACGGATGGTTGCTTGAAAGGTATGGAATTTGAGAATTTATATGACGTTGGTTTTTTTTATTCCATATAAGTTCCCTCAAAGCCGAAGGCCTTAGCAGTCAGTGCTTATTATCTCAGTTATTATATCAGTGTATATTTACAGCTGGTTCTCTTGTAAATAAATAAAAGAAAAATAAGTTCCCACAATGTCAATCCATTTATTTCAATTATGTTCCAACTTATTTATCGATAATGATTTCTTGCAAGCTCTGCAAAATGCTGTTCTGCAGCTACATTAGCTTCTACATCCGATGAAAAACGCGGAGGTATTAGTAATGGGCGTGACCGAGATATTTAAATATTCGAGAGAATCGCTGACGTTTTAAAAGTACAATCGAGTCAACAATCGATATGTACGATATGTACAGTATATGTACGGGTGCCTTTTATATTTCGGGATTTGGCAACCCTGGTGTTGCAATCTGGCAACTGACAGCTGTATCACAAAGTTTGACATTTTTTGGCTTTTACGTACTCAGAACGTTTTGAAATACCAGCGCTATTTGTGTTGTTTACAGTAACTTAAAGATTCATCTCGGTCCAAAAATGGAATTAAATCGTGAACATTTTCGTGCGATTATTTTTTACAACTTTCGACGTGGATTAACTCAGCAACATTGCATGGATGAACTTAATTCATTTTTTGGCGATGAAGCTCCATCAAGGACCAGTGCTTATCGATGGTATGGTGAGTTCAATCGTGGCCGTAGTTCACTCCAAGACGAATTTCGTGAAGGTCGTCCAAAATCAGTTGTTGGTCCGAAAACCATTAATGCTGTGCGCGAACTGATATTGCAAGATCGTCATGTGACCTATCGTGAAATTGAGACAATCTTAGGCATTAGTGGGACCAGCATACATTCAATATTGCATAAACATTTGACTGTTAAAAAAATTTGTTCTCGTTCTATCCCACACAATTTGTCAATCGCTCAAAAAAAGGTTCGTGTCGATTGGTCGAAGGAAATGCTCAAAAAATACGATCGCGGGTCTTCGAAACACGTCTATGACATCGTGACAGGTGATGAATCATGGATTTACGCGTATGAGCCCGAAAGTAAATAGCAGTCGACTGTATGGGTGTTTCAAGATGAGCCAAATCCAACAAAAGTGGTTCGCGCACGAAGCACTTCCAAGCAAATGGTCGCCAGTTTTTTCGGAAAAACTGGACAAGTCGCAACCGTACCACTAGAACAACGCAGAACAGTAAATTCTGAGTGGTGCACAACCATTTGTTTGCCAGTTATCTTCCAAGAAATTAGGAAAACCAATCGCCAAAGACGGATCCCTCTTCACCAGGACAATGCGAGCTCTCACACATCCGCTCAAACAACTGCATTTTTGAGCACCCAAAACATCGAATTAATGGGTCATCCGCCGTATAGTCCTGACTTGGCACCGAATGACTTCTTTTTAGTCCCGTACGTAAAAAACAAACTGAGAGGTCAACGTTTTTCGACACCTGAAGAAGCGGTTGCGGCATTCAGAATGCATGTTTTGGAGGTACCTCATTCATAGTGGCAAAAGTGCTTGGACAATTGGTTCAAACGCACGCAAAAGTGTATAGATCTTCATGGAGAATATTTTGAAAAACAATAAAGTGATTTTCGATGATTAAAATTTGTTTTTGTTCTCTAATCCCGACATATAAAAGACACCCCTCGTAAATTGAAATAAATGTGTTGTAACTAGTTTCACCAAACACAAAACCAAAGCCACATATTTGTTATCGTCAGAATATTTTTGTTGCTGCTGTTATTTGAGAGGCTGGTTTTCCTGGAGCGAAAGATACTTAACGTCTATCACCGTTTTAATGCTACAGTCCTATGTGGTTTTGGTAGGTTAGTTTCCAAGAGTACTATTCCTTTTAGCATCATTGTTGTGTCTAGGAAGAGAAGCCTGAAATTTCGCAGCTAGGGTCCAACTATGGCTCTCTGCAGCGGGACTGAAGCTGGCAGTACAAAAAGCAGAAGCGGTCCTCATCACTCGTAACGTAAAAAAACAAGAGTTCATAAAATTGCGGATAGGCACACTTAGCCAGTGTGGTTTTCAAAGCCGCGGCTGTCAACAGTGCTCTTACAAGAATTCTTCCAAACCTCCTGGCAAAGTTGATGGATTCAGTCATCTGATATGTTGCTCCTATATGGGCAGAAGCTAAGCCATCGAATGTTAGACCCGTAGCTCAAATGCACCAACGAAATGTACTAAGCGTCGCGTGCGCATACAGGACCGTATCAGAGGACGTGGTTTGCGTCATCGCTAGAAAGCTCGCAATAGATATACTTGTGCAGGAAGTGGGACAACTTTATGACAGACAAGGAGTAAAGCCGACAACTGAAGCGAAAGCTTCAGAACGTCTGCATTCGTGGCAAAGCAGATGGGACTCGTCTGTTAACGGACGTTGGACCTATAGACTTATTCCTAAAATTAGCCAATGACTAATGACTAGAAGAAGAAGTAGACTACTATTTAACTCAAATATTGGGCTGTCACGGATATTTCTTGAAGTACCTCCATTGCATTTTCACATGGAGCACACTCCGTGCTGTCCAAGCTGCAGCAATACAATAGGGAGCGCGGAGAACATGTTCTTCTTCTGTGATCGTTTCAACGAAGAACGCCGAGCGCTTGAGTCAGTCTTGAGTGAACACCTGAGCCCAGACAGCTCAATCAATAACAAATGTGCATCACATGACTGTTGGGACGCAGTTTAAAGTTTTGCAAAGAGGATAATGCTGCACCTGTAATGCTCGGAGTGGCAGCGTAAAACGCAGAGAAAAACAAATCAGCTCTCAATAGTAAGTAGGCCGTCTACGAACTGACGGCAAATCACAGCCGTTCGAATCAAGTGCTCATGACGGCGTAAAACGGTATGATATTATCGCAACATCTTCTGATGTTTCTGGTTTGCTGCAGATGCAAAAGATACCTCGGTACCGTAGAACACCCATACCCCATGTGAGAGGAACCTGGGATCATGCCACACATACCACTGGTATGACGGCACAGAGACATTAGAAGACGGGCCTATAGCATAAAGTTGGCTACAAATATGTTGGACCCAGAAGGGGGTGAATAGTATTGGTCCATTTAATAGACACCCTTCTGGGCCTTTCCGAAGTAATGCAAAATAGTTCAGGGAAGGGAGTCTGGCCAAAAGAGTACGAGGGATTGTTTTAGTGGCTACACCATTCGACGTAGCTGATGACGGTCGCTATAAGTGCGAAGGCATTTTGAACCCTACCTCACCCACTAAACAAAAAAAAAAAAAAAGCGGAAGCCACGGCTATAAAAGAGGAACTTACAGCGATGAAAACGAGAGAAATATCCACAAGTGAAGTCTTCATTTACTCATAAAGTCAAGCAGCTACAAAAGCGCTAGAATATCCAGAACTCTTTTATTCCAGGTGCTCTTATTCCTTAATTCATCTTGACTGGGATTTAGAAGAAAAAATCGTAAGTATTGAGAAATTTGTTCCAAGTTCTATATAAACTATTTCCAAATATTATTACTATGCAAACTTCAAAGTATTATCGTGTGCTACAAAGTACTCCAGTAGCGATTCCGCAGTCTCTCTCATACAATCCACATCTTATCATACATTTAACTCTCGTTATGGAACTTGTTTAACACAATGAATTCATCTCCGTATGTTAATACCGAAGCTCATTTGTGTTAAAACTAAAAATTACCGTATTATAGTATATTCGTTTGTATGTATGTATGCATGCATGTATGTTTATTAATTTTTTGCGTTTAATTGTTGTTTTATTGAAATACTTCAAAGTGTATAAAATAGCATTTTTCGGATGCAAATGCGTCACCCTGTATACGTACAAATATTCGTATCTGCATTAGGTGACAATTTCTGCAGATTTTAAAATGATTGAAAACAAGTTTGATATCAAACGAATTCGCGTATAGCACAAAAGTAAACAATCATCTTTTTTTTCATATAAATTAATATCAAATATAAAAGTTAAAGGTCTACGCAAATTTGAATTTAGAACAGTTGTGG
The DNA here is from genome assembly GCA_037575425.1 of Anastrepha fraterculus. Taxonomy (NCBI): domain Eukaryota; kingdom Metazoa; phylum Arthropoda; class Insecta; order Diptera; family Tephritidae; genus Anastrepha; species Anastrepha fraterculus. The sequence continues at coordinate 136,892 of JAYXIM010046130.1, forward strand.
ACGGCAAACGCGAAAGACTTTGAAAAATCGGCGGAGTTTGTGCATTTTCATAAAAATTGTTTTAATTAAATCGAATATCGAATTGAATTGATTTGAATACAAGAAATACTTCTCAAAAAGTTGCTGTGCTAAGATTTTTCAAACAGTAATTAAAATGCGTGCCAATCTGTGTAGTTTAACATTTTTGTTAGCGCTGACGCTACAAATCACATATACGACGAGCAAGCATTTGGCGGAAAGACGTAAGCACCAATTTAACGTTTTTTTTCGTATAATTTTTTGTCATGGCGTCTTAAAGTGAAAAAGTGCAATAAAATCTTATGGAGCTAAATATACATTTTTTTTTTCATATAAATAAATGTAATTTTTTTTATATTTATAGCTTCCTTTTTGAACCCTTGTGACTATAACGGTGCTAGTTTCGATAAATGCTTTGCGGATAATTTCCAACTATTATTCAGTCATTGGCATGACGGTAAGGCGTAGAAATTAAAAACAAAAAAGAAAACAATTTTTAGTAAAAAAATCTTTAAAACTCCTCCACACTTAAGGTATTCCCGGCCTAAAGTCCTTGGGTTCATTGGATCCGCTCAGCATTAAGCGTATTAAAATTCAACAAGACAGCGGTGCGGCGCTCAACATTGTTGCCGAATTGGAGAATATGCTTGTGTACAATGCCAGCAAGGCGATTGTGAAGAAGGCCATGTGGGTATTCGTGGAATTAGTTATTCATTGTGGCATGAAATTTGTATCAACTGCTTGCTTATTACTTCCTTTCTTCTTCTTTTTTCTTCTTTTTGTGCCTGCTTTGCGCTATAGACTGGATAAAAGCAACTTCGAGGTGGATGCCACACTCGAATTGCCAGCATTATATGCTGAGGGCAATTACAAGGTTAAAGGCACAGTTTTGGGTTTGAACATCAATGGCGCAGGCAAATGCAATTTAGAAGCAGGTAAGACCGAACAAAGGCATATAAATAAGTTATAGGCGAAAAGTGATGGCACAAAAATTGTGATGAAAAGAATTTTAGTTTATGCATTTTTACCAATTTATGAAAAATATTTTAGTTTAATATTTTAATAAAAAATAAAAAAAGTAAATAAAAATTACCTACTTATACCACTTCTTATAACCGCATTCGCACTGCATTTCCCCTTCTCTTATTTCACACAATCCAGGCAGAATCCGTTTGAATTTCCATCTTGCCACGAAATTGCGCGACGAAGGTGATCTGACATTCTCCGACATCGTAAGTCTCAAAGCGAAAATTCTCGAAATTGGCGATTTCCACATAGATGTCCAGAATTTGTTTGGCGGTCAGCGCGATCTCGAAGCAACGGCCAACGATCTATTCAATCAAAATTGGCGTGAGCTATTCGGTATTCTGTCACCCACATTAGAGCAAACACTGGAGTTGGTGTTGAAGGATCGCTTCACGAAAATCTATGCTTATGTGCCGGCAACTTACTTCATCTCAAATATGCCCAGAGCTAGTGAATTCTATGGTTAGGGAAAATGTCACGCGCGTGAGGACGAGCAAGCAATTATTGTGATTTATAGGCAATATCTATGTTTTATTTGTAAAAAAGCTATTTTTCTATTTATGTCTGTTAAAATAAAGTAATGAAATATGAAAATAAACTAAGTGTTTTTCTCCAATGCTTGAACTAATAAATGCTTTTTTAGTTTTAGATAAAAATTAAAAGTTACAAAAAAAAAATTGAAATTTAAATAAAATAAATAAAAAATATTGATACATATTTGTATTAAAATTAAAACACAAATTTAAAACTAGTATAAATAAAAAATTAATGTAAATAAATAAATTAAAATAAAGAAGAATATAGTAGTTAAAAACTAAAATAATAAAAAATATAGATAAAAATACTTAAAAATTAATATATATTACATACATATTTTTTTTATATGTTTAGTTTTTTTTGACAGCTGAGAATGGAAAACTGTTGGTATTTGAAAATTAAAAATTCGAATAAAATAAAAAATATCTATATATAAAAAATATTAAAAGTTTTTAAATTAATAAAATATATAAATATTATATATACATACATATATGTATATGAAAATAATTAAAAAATTTTCTTTAAATAAATATAAAAAGCTGAAATCTTTTCTCTAAATAATTTTTTTATTAGTTTTTTCAGAGCTGATAATGGCAAACTGTGTTGACATTTAAAAACTAAAGGTAAAAAATTAAAAAAAAAAAAAAATTAAACAATGTATATATAATAAATAAATTAAAAATTAATGTAAATAAAAAAATTTATTGAAATAAATTAGTAAAAAAACAAAAAATATTAAAAACGTAGTTAAAAATTAAAATAAATGAAAATACTTATGTATAAAAAAATGTAAAATTAAAAATTAATTTTTTTATATATTAAGTTTTTTTTATTTTTTTTTTTGACAGCTGAGAATGGCAAACTGTATTTAAAAATTACAAAAAAATTTTAAATTAAAATACAAATAAAAAAATTAAAAAAAAACAATGTATATGAAAAAATTAAAAATTAATATAAATAAAAAAGTTATTGAAATAAATAAGTAAAAATCAATAAAAATATTTAAAAACGTAGTTAAAAATTAAAATAAATAAAAAATATATCGCACCCTAAATACAAAAGGGGCACAACTCAAAATTTTCCACACTCGAGCTTGACTTGTTTACAGTGGCACAGAAAACAAACTATGTGACATATCACGCTGAAATTTGCCATGTAAGCTTATAACAGTCCTACCTAAAAACAAAAAATTTATTTTTGCCATATGTCATCCGCGGACCGTTTTATTGATAACGTCTCGTTCATATTTGAGCAGTAGTACATTTTGAGTTGTGACCCTTTTGTATTTAGGGTGCCATATGTAAAAATAACTTAACAATTAATATGTTCTTTTCCATATTTAGTTTTTTTTCTGAGTTTCAAAATTAAATATGCGAATAAAAGAAAAAAAATATGTCTAAAAAAAATAAAAGTTTTAAATAAAAAAAATATAAAAAAAATTAAAAAATTTTCTTCAAATAATTTTTTTTTTGGACAGCTGAGAATGGCAAACTGTGTTAACATTTAAAAATTAAAAGTAAAAAAAATTAAACACAAAAAACAAAAAATGTTATTAAAAAATATAATTCAAACTAAGCTCTATTTATTTATTTATCTTTTTACACATGTGTACAAAAATTAATTAAGCTTAGCAAAAAAATGTTAGCAAAACGTGTTTTGAATCAAATCAATAAAAGAATTTTAAATTAAAATAAATTATTTTTTTTGCGTCCCATTTTTTTTTTTTGATTGATTTAGATTTTTGGGAACAATTTTTTAAAATAAAATAAATAATAAAAAATATATGAAAAGATATTTTATTTCCTTAATTTTGAATTTTTCTTTTAATAAAATATTTTTTTATTTATTTATTTTTTTTTTCATTTATTTTCTTTACGTCGTTAAAAATTAAAATAAACAGAACAATGTATGATATATAAACAAATTAAAAATTAAAAAATGTTTTTAGATATATATTTTTTGGACAGCTGAGAATAGCAAACTGTGTTGACATTTAATAATTAAAAGTAAGAGAAAATTTCGCAGCATTGCTGATCGGCGGTGGCGAGTGGAAACTACTTGCGTTACGACCAGACAAATCTGGCCATCCTACAATCTGAAACAGACGAAAACCCTTATAAGTCTTTCGAAACACGAACTAAGGCATATAACATCTCTTATCACCGGCCACTGCCTTTTGGGCACTCACGCACGTCGGCTCGGGGTTCCTCAAAACGACCTGTGCAGATACTGTGAGGACGAAGATGAGGAAGTATCGAGCAGGCATTTGCTGTGCAGTTGTCCCGGTCTAGCCAGAAGTCGACTCGCTCTTCTACGCTCTCCAACAATTGATAATCTTTCAGTACTCTCGGACCTGAAACTCGAATCTCTCATCAAATTCTCGAAACGAATTAATATCTTTGACCAAAATCTATAATAAAAATCTCGGTTAGGTGGGGAAATCATACAATACCTATAATGAGCTCTAGGGCAACACAACGGACCCAACTTGCGGTCTATGTGGCGCTCCGATGCGGGGTCACCCTTAAACAAACCAACTAACCAAGAGAAAATTAAAAGTTAAAATAAAATTAAAAAGAAATTATTTTATTAAAATTTATTTTTAAAATATTTTTATTTATTTACACATGCGGTTCATTGCGTACAAAAATTAATTAAGCTTAGCAAAAAAATGTTAGCAAAACGTATTTTAAATCAAATCAATAGAAAAAAAATTGTTAAAATAAATAACAAATAATATATAAAAAAAAACAGTTTTATTTTAATTTCTAATTTTTCTTTGAAGAAAATATTTTTATTTATTTATTTTGTTTCTTCCGTCGCATTTTTGGACACATTTAGATTTATTGGAAAAATTCGTCAAAAATTTAAATATAGATAATTGAATTGAAATAGAAAATTGATAGTCGCGGCGGGCAAATGCCGGATATTCTATTTAAAAAATAAATGCCATAAAATTATCTGCCAGATGAAATTATCTTACCACAATGAAAAAAACTTAATTCCAACAATACCTTCTGCTCAAATATGAACGAGATGTTATCAATAAAACGGTCCGCGGATGACATATGGCAAAAATAATTTTTTTGTTTTTTGGTAGGACTGTTATAAGCTTACATGGCAAATTTCAGCGTGATATGTCACATAGTTTGTTTTCTGTGCTACTATAAACAAGTCAAGCTCGAGTGTGTTTTTCGAATTTAACGATGGAAATTCAAGTTGAACAAAGAATTTGTTTGAAATTTTGTTATTCCAACAAAATTTCAGCTTCAGACGCCTTAAAAATGTTGCAGACAACCTATGGGGACTCTGCTCTATCGCGTGCACGTGTTTTCCAGTGGTACAAATCGTTCAAAGAGGGCCGTACATCGGTTGAAAACTTGCCTCATGAACGTCGTCCAGCAACATCAGTAAACGATGAAAACATCGGAAAAGTAAAGGAAATTGTGCTTGAAAATCACACAAATCGCAAAATCGGTTAACGCTGAATATTATTTAGACGTGTTAAAGCGTTTGCGCGAGAACATTCGTCTTAAAATGAAGGAATTGTGGGACAACAAGTCATGGTTCTTGCATCACGATAATGCACCAGCTCACACATCACGTCTTGTTCGCGATTATTTGAACAAAAATAATGTTAATATCGTTCCGCAAGCACCGTATTCGCCTGATATGGCTCCATGTGACTTTTTTCTGTTTCCCAAACTCAAGTTGCCGCTCCGTGGAAAACATTTTGAGACAATTGAAGTCATAAAAGAGAAATCGAAGAACACACTCGAAAACAAACTATGTGACATATCTCGCTGAAATTTGCCATGTAAGTTTATAACAGTCCTACCATCCAACAAAAACTTTACTTTTGCCTTATGTCATCCGTGGACCGTTTTATTGATAACGTCTCGTTCATATTTGAGCAGAAGGTATTTCTCTTTTTTACCAGCATTTTAAGTTCTGAAGCTCTTAAAAAACACCCGATAACTACATTCATAAATTCATTGAGCTTTAGCTATAAATTAAAAATTAAAAAGATTTCTTTTTGTAACACAAATGCGGCTCATTGTGAACAAGAATTAATTAATTTTAGCAAAGAAAATTACAGCAAAATCTTCTTTCAAAAAGAAAACATTGTATGAAATATAAACAAAGGTTTAATGTAAAATAAAATAAATTTTTTATTTAATAAATAAATAAAATAAAATAAATTAATTAAATAAATAAGCATTCAACTTTTTTTTATATTATATACTAGCAAACCCGGCCCCCTTCGCTGGACACACTAAAATAGAATAGATATGGTTTAGAACAGAAAATATATGATTTTCATATTATTTATTTCTTTATTCTTTATTCAAGCGCTTTGGCATAAACAATATTTTTTGTTTTTCTATTTGTTTTTGAGTAAATATAAAATATAAATTGAAAATCAGGAAAAAAGAAGATTGTTTTTAAATTTCAAATCAACGCATATGAATAAACAATCGTCTTTTTTCCTGATCATCCATGAATTTTTCGTTTCAATTTATATGTTTTATTGAGCATTGGAGCTTTTTTAACCATTATCCATTTATATTTTAAAAAAAAAAAAACGAAAAAATTTTTTTTTTCCATGAGCACATAATTTCATTCGGATTTCACATTAAATTCTCAAATTTCGTAAGAAATTATTCACTGTTCCAAAATCCACTCCAAAAAAATTTACAAACAATTTTTACATGTTGCACTTACGTTTTTTCCTTATGGCATCCAAATCAGAAAGAAATATTGACACATTGTAACTCACACTGTCAATTTGACAGTTCAGTTCCGCCCCAAGCGTTAAAAAAGTAAGCGACATTATGGCTGGTTCAAAAGAACGCTGTACCCGTTGCCAGTGCTCCGAATTACAACCAAACTTTACGAAACCCATTTTCAATACTTACTTAACAATGTGCATAAGTTTGGTTTAATTCGGTGCAAAGACACGGCGGGTCCACGTTTTGGCATATATTTCGAGACCCCAGTCATCAATAGGTATGAAAATTACCCCGTATTAAAGCACTTATCAACAGCTTTCATTTGATACTCATATTGTACATACACAACCAAAAGTTACCCGGGTCCACGTTTTGACCTATATCTCGAGACCCCAGTCACGGAGCGGCATGAAAAATGCTCTGGACTAAAGCAACCACCAACAGCTTCCATTTGATACCCATATTGTACATACACATCCGAAGGTTACCCGGGTCCACGTTTTGACCTATATCTCGAGCCCTATTTCCAAAATAAAATATAATCCATGTTACTCGTGGATGATGTAGCTTTCGAATGGTGAAAGAATCTTTAAAATCGGTCCAATAGTTTTTTAGTATATTCATTACAAACAAACAAAGTGTTCCTCTTTATAATATTAGTATAGATAAACATATTAAATTTTTTTTTTGTCATCACAATAATATTAAAATTTATTTTGTATTAAACATGAAAGTTTTTTTTTATTTTAAAACGGTTTTTGTTTTTTTTGTATTTATTTTATTCAAATGAAAAAGGGACTAAATTACAATCAAAATATGAATCTAAGTGAAAAAAGCATGAGCGTTGAGTCATCCGCATTAAAAAACAAAAACTTTAAATTCAGTTCCATTCTATGTATTATTTAGTCACATGCGAAGAATAAAAAGAAATCTTCACACATATTTAATTTCCGATCGCGCCCCTGACGACCCCAATAATAAAAGTGCTTATAGGTATATGCAAAACCTTGAATAGTTGATTTATTCATCGGCCACTTTTTTAGGAAACAACTAAAAACTAAAAAGTATTTAGGAAGTTGATTCGCTACTGCATTTAAATCTGTTCCTAGGAGCTAACTATTCGTTTTTTGATTTTTTTTTCTTTCCTTTTCTGTATTTCCTCAGTGGCGTCTGGGCATTAATTGATTGGATTTTAATATTCTTAAAAAAAAACTCACTCCCCTAGAAGCACGTCTCATTAACAACCTGAAAATCTAGTTTGCCAGTGATAAGTTTTAGTGAAATTATTGAAACACTGATTATGCTGAAATCTGAGTCAGCATCTGAGTTATATGTAAATTGTTAGAATTTTAATAGGAGTAAGATAAAAATATCAATGTTTCACAAAACTGGTTTTTAATAGAATTTATGCTTTTTGCGAATACTGGTCATTTGTAATATTAGCCTAATCAGTTCGTGATAGTTATGTATGTATGTATATAGGTATAATATTATATGAATATGAATTCTCATGCCGAAATTTGCCTAATGACAAACGAGATCGATTCAGCAATGCCAGTCTGTCCGTCCGTCTGTTTAAACGCACGATAATAGCGCTAAAAATTGAGATACCGTAACGAAATTTGTGATGAGTTGAATGTGCGCAAAAGGAAACCCCGATGTTCATTTGTTCTGATAGCAAAAGTAATTAAAAAGGGTGTTTTCTCTAGTTTCATGTTTATTTCAAGCAATAAATCGAATTTTTTCATGTTTCTGAAATTTTATCTGATTAGAGGCCACCAGGAAAGTTAATGCAAATTGCGGCTATTTTTATGGCTTTTCACTACATTTTGATAAATAATTTCGGCCTTCTACCATAGATATCTTGGCAAATAAGTTTTTTTATTTTATTTTATTTTTATTTATTTATTTTTTTTTTTTTTTGTGGACCCAGAGGGTCTGCGTTTTGTTGAAAAAGACCAATGTCATGCAAGTAACCCAGCAGAAAGTAGTCTGAAGCTTCCGATCGGGGTAAGCCAAAGTCTCAAAGGCTCAAAATCACTAACCTGACATCCGCTATGTGGGTTATGACCGCCGTCTTCTTAGGAAAAACTATGTGCTCCAACTCCAACCCATCCAGTTTCGGTTTTCTAGTCGGTTTCTCTACTCGTTTTACATGCTTCGATGTCGATCAGCAGTGGCGTTTCCATTGTTATAGACTTCAAATAAGCAAACCCCAATTTGTCTTGAGTAAACAGCGCGCAAGCGTATCTACTTGTACTTCTTGTGTATTGAGTGTTGCCCAGTTCCTCCAACAGGTTATTTCCGAAAATTGCCTCAATAATAAAAATCGATTTTTGTACGCCCTTGGTTGGTTAGAGTGGTGAGTCATCCAGAATTCACCAATTTCTTGCCACATTCTCGTTACCAACTTGTTTAACAGTTATTTACAGCAAGACTATATCCAATCTGTGCGGATTAGGAACCTTATTAGGCTTTTGACGTCTAAGCCAGACAGTTGTTCGAGACTCTCGAACAGCGATTTTCCCAGCGTTAACATTCTGTCCTTCCATAGGGCAGGGCATTCACAGAGGAAATCGAAGACTGTTTCCTTTTTCTCCGGTTGCTTACAACTATGACAGTATGTGTTGTGAGAAATGCCCATTTTGGCGGCTTGTTCTCCCACAGACCAAAAGCCAGTTATGACTGCCGTTAGTCTCCAGGCGTTCCGTCGTTTCATGTTTATCAATGTCGACGATAACTTGAGGTTGTAGGTGGGCCATAACGTCCTGCTAATCTTGCATTTCGCCTGGTATATCTATCTGCAATCCGCGATTCGAAAGTATTTTAGGGAAATTGCATTCTCGACTGAACCTAATGGTGTGAATACCGATGCTGCAAGAGCGTTATTCATAGCAGATCCCCTTCTTGCCAGTTCATCGGCTTTTTCGTTACCTTCTATGTTCCGGTGTCCCGGGAGCCAAATTGAGGTTACTTTATGGTTTTCACTCAAGGTGGTGAGGCTACTCCTACTTTGTTCCACCAACTTAGAGGTTGTTGTAGCCGAATCCAGTGCCTGGATTGCAGCTTGGCTATCCGAAAGAATAGCCCTTGAAAGAGAAATCCGTGATTAGTAGCCTACAAGCTTCCCCATTTGTCAGTACTTCCGCCTGGAAGACATTGCTGGTATTAGGGAGACGCAGAGATTTTTCAATTCCAACTCTGTGAGAATATATACCAGCTCCAACACCACAATCCATTTTGCTGCCATCTGTAACATATAGACTGTAGTATCAAAGTTGTTTAGTGAGAATCCTTTATAAGGAAAACATATGTACACATGCATATATATTCTGTCAGGACTGTACTCGCCATTCTAGCACAAAATTAATCATGCAATTTTTTTTAAATAACTTGTTTACTAAATAAAATAATGATTGTTTGTATACTGCAACTGTTTAGTTCACAAGCGTCAAATATGATTGACGTACGACGCCATTTGCTGAAATTATAAATCTTCCTATAAGGTGATTAATTTTGCGCCCTCTTATAATATTTGATTTGACGCTCTATGCGCCAATAAGTGTTAAAGGAAAAAAATAAAAAATAGACCTTTCGACTATTAAAGAAGCTGCAATAAAGAGAAGAACCTTAGGTAAGTAAATGTCAGCGAGATCAATGGCTTGGCACTTAAAACAAAATAGTTTGTCGAGGAGTATCAATCAAACTACTAGAGGGGTACCGCAATGGATCGACAACGGTCTAAGTGAGTTGTTTTAAAGACCGACTGCCTCTTTTCCGTGCCGACCTGCCTTCCTAGACCAAAGTCTCTTTCAACATCCTAATCCTCAGATTCTACAAAATTCACACATTAAAGCAATGCATATTCAATTCTAGTCTATGAACACAGCAACGCCGTTTTTTAGCCACTGCTGGGTGGTTTTTTGCCTTATGGGCTAGAACAGAATCTCGCTGGAAGATCCAACGCTCTACATTGAAAAGACTACTGATCAACTGCTTCATCATGTCTTTCAAGACATCCTCCTCGTACGCTTTTGCCCCAGTCAAAATCCCTTTTTCGCATAAATGAAGAGATGTAGCGCATTTACAAGGCACTCCCCAACAAACCAATACGGAGGCTGGATGGTGGCCACGTTGAACGCTTGGGAATGGAAAGCATAAAAAATTGTCAACTACTTGTTTGCAATTGTTTCTACATGAAGTCCTTCGTATAAGTAATGACGATTATTTTGAACCCAGAATCATTAAAATCGAAATTTTTGACTAAGTTTTGAGCATTTAAAAAATAATAATTCTTATACCTATAATGAAAAAAAATCGATTTTGAGCCGAAGAACAAAATTGCCGATAAATCTTGAAACAATTTTTTTACGGGCGAACAAAAAAATACGTGTCTCATTATTTTGACCAGAGAGCAACATATTTGAGTTACATCGAAATCGAAGAACATGACCCGAATAGCCCGGTTGAATTGAAATGGAAAGCATCTTGGATCAACATTGTTTGCGTCTTTAGAAGCTGTGAAAATTTTCTAACATTTGAAAAGAATATTTTCAATATGCTTGCATCTGTCCCAATTGAGCGACGGAAGACTTTCATGTGGAGATCATCTCTAATGAGTGTTGTTATGGATCTGGTCGATGCATTCATTTCCCTGGACATGAATTTCTGCTATCTAAGGGAATTTCTACGAATTCTTGCTCGAATGACTTTTAGGGCTGCACTAGTTCGAACCACGCGGAGACGACCACTTGTTTTTCTGTTTGCCACTTCAGACGTTTGAGAAAAACGATTACTCGCGCGGTAAACAAACATTCTCGGAATATTAAGTTTTTCCAGCAATTCGTAAATCTCACTCGCACTTTTACCACATTGGATTACGCAAATCGCTGAAATACAATTGTCTTTAGCTTCCGCTCCATTTTGAACACGCGAAATTCGCCACGAAACTGAGTATAATTTATGAATAGGCAATGCATACGAACAAAAGCAAAAATAACGGAACTTTTTGCTGCGAATTTGTTCTCGCCATTGTAAAATTTGTCACAGAATTTATGGCAAGACTATTATTATTATTATTGTGCAAGACCTATTTTGTAACCCTAGAGTTTAAGGCTTTTTATAAATTTTAGCACTATTGTGGGTTTGTTGTTCCAAAGATTACATGGAGATACTACGATACCACCAAGGTGGTGAAGTCTTTGTCTGCCCAGCGCAGGACATTCACAAAGCACATGTTCTGAGCTTTCTATATCCATTTCGCAAAAGCGGCAGACATTGGTCTCTGATAGACCAATGTTATTTAAATGATACCTCAGGCTGCAGTGACCTGTGAGGTATCCTGTTAAAAGACGCAGATCTACTCTGTTTAGTGAGAGTAGCTTGTCTGATATTCCTTTGTTGGGACTAAGAAATTGTCTGGCTTGACGCTGACCGGCACAATTTAGCCAGTGTGCAGCAAATTTCCTTTCTTCCCATTTCCTGAGGAATTCATTAATGTGGCTTTTCGTGAGTCCACAGAAAGGCTCAGGACCAGTAAGTTGCATATTTGCTCCTTGTTTTGCGAGGTCATCAGCCATTTCATTCCCCTCATGCCCTTCATGTCCCGGAATCCAGACCAGAGTTACTGTGTTGAGGTTTCCTAACATGTTGAGAAGGTTTAGGCAATCATTTACCAATTTAGAGGTGATAGTTGTTGATAGAAGGGCTTTTAGAGCCGCTTGACTATCTGAGAGTATGTAGATGTGAGTACCTCTCATTTTCCTGCGAAGGCATTCTCTCACACATATTTCAATGGCATGTATTTCTGCCTGGAATATTGTTGGGTAGAGTCCCATCGGAATCGATTTTTTAAATTTAGGCCCATTGATTCCTGCCCCTGCTCTACCATCTTCCAGCTTGGACCCATCAGTGAACCATAACTGAGATCCAGGCTTGAAATTGATAGAATTAGTTCTCCAAGTTGTTCGTTCATTAATAATAATTCGGAAGGGGGGATATTGTATCCACCCTGTGTAGTATAGGAGTGTGTCGAAAGTCTTCTAAGATCTTTAGATGTCCTCTCATATCTCCACTTTTAAGATCGGCGTTGCCTTTTAGTCTTAAGGCACTCAATCTTGCTTCTTTTTCAATTAATATGGGAAGCGGTGGTATACCTAGGAGCACGCCCAAAGCGTCAGTTGGGCATGTTTTCATTGCTCCTGTTATACCGATGCAGATGAGGCGGTACAATTTGTTAAGATCGCTTGCCGCCTTTCGTTGCTTAACTTTGGGCCACCATGCTATGGAAGCATAAGTGACTATAGGCTTAACAACTGTAGTGAATGTCCAGTAGGTCATTCTGGGGCTGAGCCCCCATGTTTTACCAAAAGCCTTGTGCAGGCATAGAATGCCCTTGTGGCTTTTACAGTAACTTTCTCAAGATGCGAGTTCCAGGTAAGCGCTTTGTCAAGGTTGATACCAAGGTAGTTCGCCTCTGTGGAGAGTTGTAGAGTCGATTCATTCAGGACAGGACATTTGATGTTGATATTCCTTTTCCTGGTGAACGGCACTAGCGCAGTTTTAGATGGGTTGATAGAGAGCCCTTTGTCAGTGCACCATTTGTTTATTATGTTGAGGGCTTGTTGCATGCGGTTAGAGATGGTCTCTTCATGCCAGCCCACTATATATACTACCAGGTCATCAGCATAGCCCTGGGTGTGGAATCCTAGGTTGTTCAGTTTGTGGAGAAGTTCATCTATTACTAGTGTCCACAGAAGAGGAGAGAGTACTCCCCCTTGCGGGCAACCTCTTGTGGCCTTGATAGACTTTATTCTTCCTCCTAATTCTGTACTGATCGTTCTGGATTTCAGCATCGATATAGTCCATCGTCTGATGGGTTTAGGTACGTCCTTTTGAGATAGGGCATTGTTGATTGCCTCATAGGACGTATTATCGAAAGCTCCTGTTATGTCAATAAAAGCGCAAAGTGCCAAAGTGGCAAGACTAAGTAGATTTGCTTTTTTTGGTGATAATTTTGATGAAGAGTAGATTTTCCAGCATAACAAGGCAGACGTTCATGCTTCCAAAGCAAGACAAGAGCTGTTGGCAGCGAGAAGCAACCTTAACCCAATCGCAAATGTATTGGCAATCATTTTTCAATCGGTTTTCGAAAATGGAAGACACTTAGAGAGCGCTAAAGGCCGTAGAACTACGACTAATATCGAATCGTCAAAAATGTATCAAAATATTAAAAAAAAAACTTAATCAAATCGATGCCTCTGCAACTTCAAAAAGTTATAATCAAAGGAGTATCCAACACAAATTACTAAGCTTCAAATTATAGCTATATAGGTATATAAGCTATCCCCAAGAATTATATTTTTTTTATTTTATGTAGAAAAACATTGATCTTGGACTTTTTTCGTTCAACAGGTTTTAATTTTCTTAATACGCTAGACTCGCGGTTGAGGGAACTAATTCGTCCAAGGACTATTCCCCTCAACCCAGACTTTCCCTTCAATTAAGATTGAAATTATACATGTACAGAAATGGGCGGATTACAAATATTTTATAGGGTGTTTTTTTAGAGGTTAGGTTTTCAAGTTGGCACTACTTTTTTCGTAGATGGTCTTTTTGACAGCTGTCACTTGATTTATGCTCAGTTTGGTTTGCCATTTCATAATGAATAGACTTACACCTGAACAACGTTTGCAAATCGTGCAAATTTATTACGAAAATAATGGTTCGGTTCGCGCGACTCATCGAAGAAAATTTTGTTCAGCGATGAAGCTCACTTTTGGTTGAATGGGTATCATTTTTAAAACATAATGGCAAACCCTTATCTTTATAATAAAGCTAAATTCTTGGCCATAACATTAAAGTATATACGTTTTATTTCATCTTGAAAACCTAACCTCTAAAAAAAACACCCTATATTAATACTGTTAGGTAGGTACATAGTTTGTGCAGTGAGTGTATTTATCATATAATAAAAACATATTATTTAAAGAAGTCCAATATAGTACTTTGTCTTTTCTTAGCTTCCAGTGATTTTTTCACTGCAATATCCCTGATAATGTTAAGAAAAATGATGTGTTCGAGCGAGTTGGTACTGTGTTCGGTCCAATGGATTGCTTTGTCACATTTGTTGCATTTTAATGGTTTCAGCCGCCTCTATTGTACACTTGTCGCCGTTTATTTCGTTTATTTATTCTCATCATCATCCTCATCAGAAGCCTCAACAGGTTGATTAACATCATCGATAACGCCCTCAGTACCATTAGCGCAATTGTCATCTATTCCTGTCCATATTCTTAGTTCGTTGACACTTAGGTTTGACTGAAATACAAAAATTATGGCATGTTAAGTGCACGTGTAACTGTAATGATTGTGTTTTTTACCTGTGGAAATGCAGTTTCAGTTAAATTGAGTAATTCTTCAAATTCGGAATGTTGTTGTGCAACTATCTGCTGTCTTAAAACACTGAGAGGCACATCATCTTCGATACACTCATCATTGTCTATCGGATGTTTATAGTCAAGTAATGGACACCAGCATTTTTTAATAACGTCGGCATCGACTTTTTGCCATGCTTGGGTCAAAAGGCAAATGGCATCTTTCAAAGTAATTTTTTTTAAAAAGTCGGCTATTTCGTCTTTACCAATAGCTTGGTTAACCTTATTACATTCTGGTCCACCGACTGGAGAAGGGGTGTTACATTTGGTGGCATATATAAAACGAAAATTGAACCACATTCTGTTTTTAATAACTCTTGTTTTGGATGGCACGGTGCATTATCTAAGATCAAAACAGCTTTGACTGGTAGAACCTCGTGTATTAGGAATGGGTTACCACATAAAAAACAAAAAAAATGTATTTA
This sequence comes from Anastrepha fraterculus, assembly GCA_037575425.1. Lineage (NCBI taxonomy): Eukaryota > Metazoa > Arthropoda > Insecta > Diptera > Tephritidae > Anastrepha > Anastrepha fraterculus. The sequence continues at coordinate 152,069 of JAYXIM010046130.1, forward strand.
GTTCAATTTATTATTTACCTATGTTATGATATAATAATTTAATTTACCTCTGGTACAAAGGAATTGTGGAACCATTCTTCGAAAATATCCGCAGTCATCCATGCTATTTTTGAGCAACTTTAGTTCAACGAAAGCTGAAAATGTCTGAATGATCGTGGTTTTTTGGCTCGACCTATTACTAATGGCTTTAATTTGTGTTTGCCAGTTGCATTAGTGCACACTAATACTGTGACTCACACCTTTTCACTTTTCTCCCGCACGCATTTTTTTCATTTGAGCTAACGTATGTATGTTTTGTCTGGCAGTAATTTCCAAAATAATCCAGTTTCGTCAGCATTGTAAACCTGGTTTTCATCCAACTGTAAATAATTTTTTAGTCGCCAAAATTTTGCCTTGAATGCTGGCACTGGTTCTTGATCAGAAGACAGTTCTTCACCGCAAATTTTCAACAATCTAATTCCAAATCTAGCCTTGAATCCATTTAGCCAGCCCGAGCTTGCGTTAAAGCCACTTCCAGGATAAACGCTAAAAAAAAACACTTTTTTCATGAATTTATTGTAGCGAAACGGTTCAAGTCAGTTTATTAAGAGTTGTTGCATATTATAAAGTAACATTTCAAGAATATTTCATAAAATTTTCATGTAAAAATATTGCAAAATGAGCGAATGAGAGCACATTTACGTAGACGTCTTTTCAAAAATACATTTTGCAGTAGTCAGCATATCTCAGCGTAGAATCATCTGAAATCAAAAAATCGAATAATTTAGTTAAAGTATGAGTTAAACTTCCCCCCAACGTTTATTTTGACGATTTATTTTCATTTTCAGCCATTTGGTAGTCGTTTGAAGTAAAAAGTGATTTTTGACGAAAAAATGCCGCCATTTTGTAGGTGTAAAACCACCTTAATATAAAAAAAATGGCGAAAAAAAACGCTGGGAGGGGGTTTTTTATATGTAAAATATGTGTGCAAAATTTCAAAAGGATCGGTTGAGTAGTTTTCAAATGCCAATGACTACGCACTTTAAAAAAAAAGGTTCGAGAAAACCGCAGGTATACGTTTGTAACGGACTACGCGCGCAACTGTTGCGTCTCGGCAGATGTTTGAGGCGGCTCGGCTTTAAAAGTTTTGCTCGGATTGACTTAAAATTTTAACACGGTATTTTTGAAATGTTTTACTACAATAACATGCAAAAAAAAAAAATCGATTTTTATCCCTTACCGCCCCCCCCCCCCCCCCCCCCCATAATAAAAAATAAATAAATAGCATAGAATAGAAAAGGGCGCAGAAACGACCACAAGCCTTTCTTTTTGGATATGTAAAAAATACATAGCGATTCGAATACCCCATTAGATGAAAATATATACATATGTATTTACTTTTACTAAAATAGGCATACTAAATTGAAAACTTCGACGCCGTTTTTCCCCACATTTTTATATATTGAGTTATGACACTATTGAAGTAATTGAAGTGACTTGTGCATGCGAGCACTAAAATATCGCATGCTATAAAAATATGATAATTATAGTATTAAAAGAAAAGTTTGACGCCCAAAAGTATGCTTGTGCTAAGTGTCATAAGCTCGCATCTCAATAAGCGTATGCATCAAAATGTGAGCAATTTGTAAGAATTCTATATTCATAAGTATAAATATGTATGTATAAATATAGAGCACATACTAAACGACTAACAAACATGTCATTGCTCTTTGCGACCGACAAACTATGTGCAATTAATCATTGTTTTATACGTCCATCAAAAGGTCAATAATCTCATTTTGCTGGCGCATAAATAGAATTTATTAAAATATGAAGCTATGACCTAGCACGTACATATGTATGCATGTAACATATTCACTTTCTATGCATATGCGAAAGTCGCTTGAAGTGAGATTGTACCGTAGGGCATTCTCTCGCTCGTTTACAACAACATTTCTTAATGGAATTACAAGAGTTGACAGGCATTATTTCCGTTTAATGAGAAAACGAAGTTAGGAGAGCGAGTGAGATGGGTGTTGAAATTGGATACTACGGAAAAATGTGATGTAAATGAAAGAATGTAAAACAACAATTAGTTTGAGGGGAATGTTGCTTAAATGCAGGGCAACGTTGCGTATGAGTGACATGAGTGACAGATTATTTGACCCCAGGCTTTTTAGAGAAAAACTCGAAGAAAAGTTTATTTATTATCAAGAAGCAAATTCAATAAAAACCTCGACTAAATGCAACTTCGCTCAATTAATTTTTTTCGCTAATTGGGCGCAAAAAGTGTGTCTTGTTGATGTTGTTTTACAATTGGGAGGACCTACAGTTTTACTATGGTTTTTATGAGGAGCTTTTTTATGTGGCAAAAAACACTCGGAGGTTTGCCATCGTCTGCCACGAAGCCACTGCCAATAGCAAATACTTTTTTTATCAATTGATGTTTCGTGCCTGGTTCTTTTGGTGGTGTTGCGGCTTGTGCACTCTCGAATGGTAATTACGTACCAACCCATTCGGGGCTGCCGTTGACAAATAGCTGATGGACACATAACTTCAAATAAATCTGATAAAAATTTCGCACTCTTTTTCAAAAATTTAACCAGCACATTTTATATTTTTTCAGTTAAAGCAGAAGAACAGATGCAGAAAAAAGTTTTTAACATAAACTATAAAGGGTCTGCTTTGATCAACCTGGCCAGTTTTCTGTCAGCAGCTGTTGTCATCTTTCGGGGCTTATTTCGTCGAAAATTTTGAAATATTCCATTTTTATTAAAATAAATGAATGCGTTATTAACTTTTCCTCCTAGAAAAGCCCAAAAGTTGGGTTAGCTTTGCTACGGCTTTGGAGCTTTGTTCTGATAACTTCGAGTTTATTTATTCAAAATAGTGCCCTCTGGCCTCTATATACTGTTTTGCGCGATCTAAAAGCTTTTATAAAGAGTGTTTCAAGTCATTGGCCAGAATGTCCTTCAGGATGTTGGTACAATTCTTTTGGATGGCCTCTACGGACGGAAAACGTTTTCCTTTCATGGCGAAATGCAATTTTCTGAGAAGGTAGAAGACGCAGGGAACCATATCAGATGAATACGGTGAGTGATTGATAGTTCAAATGCGAGTTCCAGTCAAAAAATCAGTCACAAGAGTAGATGGATGAGATGGTGCATTATCATGCAATAAGCGGCAGCTTCCTCCTTCTCGGCATTCTGGGCGAAATCGACGAATGCGATGCAGCAAACGCTTCAAAAACGCGAAGATAGAAACTTGAATTGACCCGTTTGGTTTGGCCCGTTGACACGAATTCTTTGTGGACAATTCCCTTGGAAACGTAAAAAAAAATGAGCATCGACTTGATTTTTGACTTCTCCAAACGCGATTATTTGGGTGATGACTCGTCTGGGGCCTTCTATTCGGCACTTTGACGCTTAGTTTCAGGTTCATGCTGGAAACACCACATTTCATCACCAGTTACAATATGGTAAAGTAAGTTCTCGTTTTTTCTCACCTCTTTAATGAGGCCTTTCGAATGTTGAATTCTGAGCCTCTTCCTGGTACTCAGTTGCCTTGTGCGGAATAAAACGTGCACTGACCTTTCGTAAGCCCAAATGATTATTTACCATAAAATGCGATAAATCGATGTTTTTGTGATATTCAACGCCGATTCCATGAATTTGAACGAGGATTTCGGTTTATTTTTTATAAAGTTACGAACAATTTCGATGGAGTTTTTGGTGATTACTGATTTTGGGCGGCCCGCATATTCACTGTCATTTATCATCTCTGTCCTCACAACCATCTTTGAAACGTGTAAACCACTCATGAGCTCTGGCACGAGATAGACAATCATCGCCATACACTTTTTGCATCAATTCAAATGTTTCCGTAAACGTTTTACCGATTTTAAATTAAAATTTGATATTAGCTCTTTGTTCGAAACTCATTTTTGTACCGATGACACAAATAACATATACTGACACTTTAGGCGCAATAACTTAGCTTTCACTGAACCCGATGTCACCAAGCTGTCACTGGAAGTCAGCTAGGGATGGAACTTCCAACGCACTAACTCATTAAAAAGATGGCGAAATTTAAAACCATTTTAAGACGCCAGTCTTGTCTATTTTGGACTTCACCTTGGGTACTTAAAACTTTATAAATATTTAATATTCAAAGTAATGCCACTGACAAATTTTATGTACCGTGATGTCTCTACCGTAGGTCGGTTTCTTGTTATCGGTGGTAACAAGATATTTAGATTTTCATATCGACAAAAGATTTTGATATTCAGAAATGGTACGAACAACTCAATACATTTATTCGATTTATACGAAAACGAGACCACCTTGACCAAAAACTTTCTTAAACGGAATGTATCAAATCTACCAGCGCAAAATGTCATTTAATTTGTTTGGCCTTCACTGACTTAAGTAGAGTCCCCATAACTTGGAAACGTGGAAAACTCGGATTTTTCTTTTTTACATTGGGAAACAGTTGGCAAATCCTCCTCATAGAAATCTGTAGCTGGCGCAAAATTAATCATCGAGTTTAAATAATGAATAACTTCTTTATTAAATAAAAAAAATGATTTTGAGTGATGGAAATCTTTATTCTGGCCATTACGCGCTTCACTGCTTGTCAGTTTGAACACTGCAGTTGTCCAGTTCACAAGTGTTAAATATAATATTTCCTATAGAGTGATTAATTTTGCACCATCTTGTACCTATTGCATGTAAAAAGTGTTACAAGTCTATTGCTGATAGAAATATTATTCTCATAGTTCTATAAAAGAGTATCAATTGAGTGAAATATTTTTGCCTCTTAGCTTTCCGTTTTGCGAGTCAATATGAACCAATTTTTAAGAGAAGCCCAAAAAGTGCTTGTGGAAGGGTTTTTGGGAACTGCAGTGTTCTACAAAAAACAGTGTCAAAAAATTTTAATGGGGGTTATCGAAGACACAAAATCGGTCCATATGAACGTTTATTCACTACTGACCGAAATACTCGCTTACCCAAGATGTACTTTCAGAATTATGCGGGAGCTTTTCCGTTCCAGTCAGAAACTCTAATCTAATCTGCACTTTATTAATAATAACTCCATGAAACGTATTTTAAGGCAATTAGAAATATTTCTTTGGAACGTGAAGTCTAAGGGTTTTGTGTGTATTTCGACTTATTTAGTTTCGATGAACGCAAAAAACTAGCGTATATTGAACGCTCGTAGTACATACATAAATATATATATATATATATATATACATAATGATAATAATACATATAATAAGTACCGATATACACATATATTTATATATTTGCTAGATACAGGTGTCATACGGGAAGCTGAAATGAAAATTAATACTCTCTGTAGCATTTAAAAAGCACACTTAGGTATAAATATTTAAACATATATACAGGGTGGTCGAATTGAGTAGTAATTAACGTAAAACTGCTGCTGCGACCGCTTTGCTATAAAGAAAATGGCAGTACTGCAAATGCTGCAGAAGTAATCTGCTGAATCTGCTGGAGAAAGGATTGACAAATCTCAAACACGTATTGAATCGAATTCGCCGCTCAGTGCAAAACGAAATTTTTCAAATGTGACAAAATACGCCATTGTTAAGGGGTTTTGGATAGTCATAATTTTCAAAAAATTTAATTTGTTTTTTGTTTTTGCACTTTCTTAAATTATAATATCTTGAAAAAATTGTGTGAAAATTTGAAGTGAAACCGATGAATACTTTTCGAATCATTCAACAGTTCACAGAGGGCGCTCGGGCGCTCCAGAGCAGATAGCAAAACTTTAAATGCGTTTTTCTCAAAACTATGTTTTTTGAACTGGTGATCACTGCAACTTGAAAACCGCTTGGTAGGTTTCAATAAAATTAATACGGCTTTGGAAAAACATAAAAAACTCGTGCCTGATCGAAGGATTTTTTTTTTTTAAAACTTTGATTTTTTTTAACAATTAATTGTCGGTTTTTTTCTCAATAATCTGAAAATGTTTTTTGAACTGGTGATCACTGTAACTTGAAAACCGCTTGGTAGATTTCAATAAAATTTACACGGCTTTAGAAAAACATAAAAAACTCGTGTCCGATCGAAGAATTTTTTTTTCAAAAACTTTGATTTTTTTTTAACAAGTATCGGTTTTTTTCTCAAAAATCTGAAAAATATTTCCTGAGGCCACCATATTGTTCATTTCGAAACAAAAAGCTTCGATCAGGCACAAAATTATCTATTAATAAAATTAATTTCTCTTGTCCGATTGATTTTAAATGAATCTCCAAGGTCTTGCGATGATCACTGCAAGGGACTTTTGGAGAAAGGGGCTCCACACTATCAGCGATAACTTTTACAATTATTAGTTGTTTTTTTTTAATTTTGCTAAAGTCAACCCCTTAAAGAAAAACTCGATTCGTTAGAGCACAGAGGCAGGCAGTTATCAACAGCTGCCCACATGAAAACAAGGTAGAGGACTGACATGTCCATATGACAGTATACCACATACAATTTTTTTCATATTATTTATATTTCAAGCTTCTGATATTCGTCTGATAAAAATCATCTATGATAGCAACTTCAAGTATCTTAAAAGCTATGATTTATGCCAACTATCTATGTGCAGAGATTAACTTAGATAGAAATTTCCGAAATAAGCGAATAGCCACTCTGAGCGACAATCAAGCGGCACTTGAGGCTCTGTCGTCCTGTGAAATTAAGTCCTCACTGGTTCTTGAGTGTATCGAGAAGCTGAATCTTCTAGGAACGCGCGATTGCATCCAGCTCATTTGGGTCCCAGGACACAGGGGTATATATAACTGGGAACGAAGGAGCGGACGCATTGCCGAGGGAGCCTACGGCCGCGCTATTAATAAGAGCCAAGCTCTACCTTGCTATAGGACAACACACCTTCAAGGAGAAGCTTAGGAGTGAAGAACGAAGGCTAAGAGAGGTTACCTGGCACCAAACTATGGGACTCCTACTCATAACCCTCCACAAGAATAAACTGGGAATGCTTACGGCCATTATCACAGGCCACAGTAGGCTTTGTAGTCATCTGCACATTATCGGTATATGGCTTAGTGATTCTTGTCGTTTCTGCGATCAATCCCTGGGGATTCTAATTCACCTTCTCCTTGAATGCAGCGCTATGGCGTGAAGAAGGTTGAAACATCTTAGCCAACTCCGCTCTTTCATGAGTCTAACAACGGTACTGGGTCTGAATGAGGTACTGCGATGAGCAAAGACCACAAAAGACACATTGGTCGAAGTGCAAACTTCGAAGTAATTTAATCTAATCTAATCTATGATAGAACTGAGAGTACAAGGACAAGTTTTTATAAGTAAGCAACATATCTTTATATGGGGTTTGAAAGAGCCTTCGCGTGGAACGCTCACTTAGATGCCGTTTTCACTTACGCACTCCTTCTTGGTAAAACATGGAGTCTATCCCTGAGAATGCCTTACTGGCCATATACTACTGATGTAATTCAAATATTCACCTATGCTTGCAAGAACTGCAAGAACAAAATTAGGTAAATTTCTGTAATTGCTGTGCATCGGAAAAACATCTTCTTCTTCGTCTTCTTCTGCTTCTTCTTCTTAATTGGGGCGATAACCGATTTTGGTCGAGTTTAATAAAGCGCGCTAGTCGTTTCTCTCGCGAGCCAACCGACACCAGTTAGACACACTAAGCGAAGCCAACTCCTCCACCTGATCTTTCCATCAGGTACACAGATGGATCGCAGCTCGTAGATGGTAGGACTGGTGCGATTGTCTTTGTACCGATCTTTGCCGCATCAGTTAGTAGCAGCTTAACTCGTTGAGAAATGCTTCACTGACTACAATACCCTGCGAGTCAGCAACTCAGTCTTGCTACATGCAAATTGTGAGCTTACCAAGCCTACATTAAGGAAATTATCAATCGCTGCGAAGACGCGGAGTTCATACGATACTGGATGGAAAAACCAGGACAAAGATAAGCAAAATATAACATTCGTCGTTATCATTTCAGGAAACTATAACTAGTAAAATCCACTGTATGTCACCTTTGCGAGCTGGGCAATTAAATGCCAGGAGAAATCCTCTGCGAATATGCAGTGCTCGTAACATGGAAGCTCACTCAGCTAGGTGGAGAGGCTCAAAATCCAATGACTATATGGCACAAAAAGCCCGAGAAATTGCTAAAGTTTTTTGGAGATCTTCAATTATATGCTCACAACTAAACTACGACTCAGATGTGAGGTGGATGGTTGAAATGGTTGAAGTACCAGTCTGGCACTTCCCAAGTAGTACTGAAGCGCAATTTTGATATAATTTTAAGACCATCAAGTGGCAGATATCTACAACTAACCAAAGCTCTTGATATAATAGAGAAGGTTGATGGAATTTAGGTCGGAGCACTGCCCCAGGATGTCGAGGAAAAGACCACCTAAAGACCTTAACGATCCGTTGAACATAGTCTTTGAAAACCTTTGGTTGGGAACTCGGGTCTGGCTTTTTTTCGTCCTGTTTGAAGATCCATATTAAAGGTTATATCCATAAATCGATAGAAATTTAAATTTTAAGAAGTTACTTAGAAGCTCCAGTCACTAGCTAAAATAGAAATATATTAAATTCACGTCCAAAGTCGATAAAGTCAATCCACTGAGGGTTAACCCTCTGGCTGCCAAGCCCAGATATTTATAGAGAAAGTGCTCAATAGTATTCTTCTCTGAAAGCACCCCACAGCCTCTACAAAGGATTTTCTGTGTTTGTGCCGATCATTCAATTGTTGAAAGTTTCAAATTCAACTGAAACCTCCGACTGTTTTTTTGCCATGAAAAAACTCCTCATAAAAGCCATTCGGAGTCGAACAACATCAAGATGCACGCCGCCAAAATGTACACTGGGGCCATAGGGTTCGCCCACGAAGAAATTGAGCTCCATCTCTTTTGCGCTTTTCTGAGAAATTAAGTGGTTCTTATTCATTTCCATTTCATCATGGAAAGACTTGCAACTCAACAACGTTTACAAATCGTAAAATTGTATTACGAAAATCGACGCTCTGAAAAAAGAATTCATCGCGCACTCAGGCCAAATACTTTATTCAGCGATGAAGTCCATTTTTGGCTTAATGGCTACGTCAGTAAGCAAAATTGCTATATTCGGGCTAAAGAGCAACCCGAAGCCATTCAAGAATAGTCATGAGATCTATTGAAAACAACCATTCGGTTCGGTCTATGGGCTGGAGGAATCCCTTCGAACGCCATCGGGCCATGTTAAACGACTTTTTGATGCCGGAAATTGAGAAATTGATGCCCGTAATCCCACAACATTTCCAACAACTTGCCATACAGCCCATGAAGCAGTGGATTTGCTGGTCATCATTTCAGTGAGCAGTTCATCTCTCGTCTCGGACCAGGAGATTGGCCACCAAGATCATGTGATCTTTTGACTTTTATTTGTTAGGGGTATATAAAGTCTAAATGCTTTGTGGATAAAGCATTTGCGTGTGTGATATTGGAAGCAAAGATTACCAAAGTTATTCACGAGATACGGACCGAAGTCCTCCAGCGAGTCATTTAAAATTGATGCTTACGGATGACCGAATTACGGCGCAGTTGCGGCCAATATTTAAAAAGGATTGTCTTTAAAAACAAAATACGATGAATGGTTCTGCACAAAAACCAGAAAGATTGCCCATCAATACAAACTTTCATTGTTTTATTTCAGTTTAAAATCTGATATCCCTAAATTAATCATTCTTTACTTGTGCAATTCTACTTTAAAAACATTCAAGGGTATGCCGATGCTTGGGTAAGATACCTCTGAGACCAATTCAGTCGACCCATTCATGGCAGGCTCATCAGCAATTTCATTTTCATCTATGCTCCTATGTAATGGAACCCCTCTGTTTCACAAAAGGATACACAGTTACCTTTCCTGCGAAGATTGAGTGAAAAAAACTCAAAATGGATGAATGATCATTCACAAAAATGGTACACTGATGGATCAAAAACACCTTATGGTGTAGGAGCAGGAGTAGTGGGGCCTAGAATCCACAAATCATTCACTCTCACCAGGGACACCACCAAGTTCCAAGTGGAATTATACGCAATAATGGAAGCAGCAAACATCATGCAACGTAGAACCCACAATAGAGTAAATATTAGAATACACTCGGACAGCCAATCAGTTCTAAAAGCTTTAGATAGCTATACCTACAACTCCAAAACTCTCTTAGAATGCCACAAGGCACTCAATAACCTGGCATCCAAAAACAATGTCTTAATTTGGGTACCAGGACATGAGGGATATGACGGCTACGAAAAGAGAGGCTATCAAACCAAAAAAGGGGCAGATGTAAATTTCATCGGACCTAGTCCATGGTATCCCCGCAAAACTTATACGGCTATGTAGGATGACGTTGCTCAACACCAGCAGCGCCGTCAGAATTGGGAAGGAACTCTCCGAGCCGTTTGATACCAAACGAGGTTTCAGACAGGGTGACTCACTGTCGTGTGACTTCTTTAAGCTGATGTTGGAGAGCATCGTACGAGCCGCAGAACTTAATCGCTCAGGCACAATATTTTATAAGAGCGTACAATTGTTGGCGTATGCCGATGGTATCGATATCATCGGCCTTAACAACCGCGCTGTTAGTTCTGCCTTCTCCAAACTGGATAAAGAGGCAAAGCGAATGGGTTTGGTGTTGAACGAGGACAAAACGAAGTACCTCCTGTCTTCAAACAAACAGTCGGCGCACTCGCGTATCGGCACCCACGTCACTGTAGACAGTTATAATTTCGAGGTTGTAAAAGACTTCGTGTATTTAGGAACCAGCATTAACACCGATAACAATGTCAGCCTTGAAATCCAACGTAGAATCTCTCTTGCCAACAAGTGCTACTTTGGACTAAGTAGGCAATTGAGCAGTAAAGTCCTCTCTCGACGAACAAAACTAACACTCTACAAGATTCTCATCATGCCCGTCCTGACGTATGGCGCAGAAGCTTGGACGATGACAATATCCGATGAAGCGACGCTTGGAGTGTTCGAGATAAAGATTCTGCGTAAGATTTTTAGACCTTTGCACGTTGGCAACGGCGAATGTCACAAACGATGGAACGATGAGCTGTATGAGCTTTACGACGACATAGACATAGCGCAGCGAATAAAGATCCAGCGGCTTCGTTGGCTGGGTCATGTCATCGGAATGGATAAAAACGCTCCGGCTTTGAAAGTATTCGATGCGGTACCAGCTGGTGGTAGCAGAGGAAGAGGGCGGCCTCCTCTGCGTTGGAAAGATCAGGTGGAGAAGGACTTGGCTTCACTTGGTGTGTCCAATTGGCGCCGGTTAGCACGAGAAAGAAACGACTGGCGCGCTTTGTCAAGCTCGGCCAAAATCGCGTAAGCGGTTATCGCGCCAAGTAAGAAGAAGAATTCCCATGTTTGGATTTAAGAAAAACAGCCTAAAACAAAAAGTAGAATACTGGGACAAAACTCTAATAAAACAGCATTGGAACAACGTAGAGGGTCTTAGACACAATAGATCAATATAGTCGCAGTGCTAAAGGCCCATACCTCAACCCTTTACTTCCATTAACCATTAACCAATGGAACCCAGATCAGAGAAACATTACCTGCAAACCCAAGTGATTACTCCGATGTAACAATGTTGTAATTTCATTTGCCTTTTCACGATCCTAAGAAAGGGTGAACGAACTCTTGTTCTGAGAACGACACTTATGAGACTTGGCCACTTTCACCTACTTACAAATACTTTTCATTGTTTCAATGAAATTTACTTTCAAATAAAAAGCCACAGTGTTTTCAATACTTACAGTTTGTACCACCCTGTATGCTCATATACTTGTTTTACTAGTATGCCGTGTGCTGTACAACCCTAAGAACGTCAAATACCAAAAGCATTAATTTACTATCATTTTCTTCTGCTTCGTAGCAGTTTTTTTTTTTTTGCGTTTTTAATCTTAAGTTTAGAACAACTAAGCAAAGTACATTTAAGCGACATTCAAGTAGAGTTTCGCACTCATTTGTTTACGTACAGCCCCAGCACGCGGTTGACTCTCTGTATAGCCGGTGAATATTCATATACAAATACATTCAAACTCGTAGCGGTGCGTCTCGAAATGTTGCAAGCTGTAAAAAAATATTCAAGTTTATACAAAATAGCATTTATTTGCGGCTTAATTGCAGTGAGTTGTGTGAATGAGGTCAAAAGTGTCGAGTTCTATACTGAAAAGCGTGAGTTCTAGTGGCTTAGATCGTTTTAGAATAATTCAATTTGCCATTTACATGTAATTTACACGTGCGTACTTATAATATATACTTTTAATAGCTGCCTTCCTGCCTTCATGCAAAATCTATCAACCGGGTTTCACCAAATGCTCTACAAATACCGTACAGAAACTGATTGATCAGCTGGTAATTGGTGAGTGGCTTTCCTAAAAAAAAACTAATTCAGATCATATCAGAGGATGGAATAAACATAAATCAAGCAGATAATTGAGAAATATATTTTTTGTTTTGTTTTCTGAAGCAATTAATGCGCGTTCGTAAATGTAGTAGTAGACAGCTTTCATAATAATGGCATAAGCAGAATTTTTTGTTAGCAAATATGAGCGAATATTCCAACATTCTACCACAAAACGAAGCACCCTTTCAAATGAAACGGTAAGTTAGATATCTACATATGTACGGAGAGCCCTCGATATAAATAAGTTGAAGGAGTTGGAATAGGTTAGGTTAGGTTAGGTTTGGCAGCCGCATCGCACATAGAGGCAGCAATGCCACTGAGACCACGAAATGGATCCGTTGTGAGCCGCAAGGGCTGGGCAACATTTCGCTTTCCATATTGAACCAGCCCGAGATTTTTGAAAAGCGTAAAAGGTTGGTGATCCCTAAAGTGTGTAGATTATCTAAATATATTCATTAAGAAGTAGGACCCTAAATATCGATTCCTGCTTCTGGCTAGAGCCGGGCATGTGCAAAAGAGGTGTTCAATTGTTTCCAACTCCTTCTCATTCATACAGCTACGACAGAAATCATGCATGTAAACGCCTAATCTCTTTGCATGATTTGATTTTCTGTGAGACGAATGCCTTGTGAGGACCCCTACTAAGGTACTAATTTGAAGTCTACTCAATTTTATAATATTTTTGGACAGGCGTAGATTTAGCCTTGGCCGTGTTTGCCTAGCAATTTACAGGTATTTATACTAATCCATCTTTGATTTACAGAGCTGATTAGCTCGTCCTTAATAAGTAGCTTACAAGTTGCGAGAGGTACCCCCACAAAATTACTTCTATTTGGCATACAGGTACCTTCTCTTGCAAATTGGTCAGCCCTATAGATCGCTGGTATATCTCTGTTGCCTGGAACCCAGCATATAATAATACTACAGTTGTACCTCGATTAACCGGGTTGCTCAGCACGGATAATCGAAAACACGGTTGAAAGAGGTTTTTTGAAATATTCAAAAATTTTATTATTTTTATTTATTTTTAAAAAGAACATGTAAATTTGCATCTATTAACATACTTATGAATACAGATACATATCTTATTACTGTTTTTATAATATACTTTCATATACATACATATAGGTACATAAATGCATATTTATATTAATTTAAAATATTCGTTTAAAGTAGTTTGTCTTTTAGAATTCATTTGTTCCTTAAGTAAATGACTTTGTATGCGATACACTTGTATTTTGTCTGGTTCTGAAATACCTGTACCAGTATAGTTTTCTAAGAACTTTAACAAAACACTACTAGCCTCTATTGCTTGAGCTAATGTGGGGGTTTCTACCGTATTACCTCCATCTGATTCCTCTGAATTTGACTCAAGCTCATATTCTTCTGTTTGATTGACCATGTTAACGATTTCATCATCAGATACAATAGCAAACGGTGCGACATCAATATCGCACTCCATCCACTTTGAGATAGCATCAGCTGTAAAACCAGGTGGTATTAATACATCTGATTGTATCTCAATACTAAAAGTTGAATCATTTTCATCATCTTGAGATAGTAAGTTATTCCAAACTTTATTTAAAACACGTGGGGTTACAGAATCCCACGAAGTCGCTGCTGTCCATAAAGCTGACTTAATGTTCAAAGATTTAACAAATTCGTGTCGACTATTAGAATCCACAAGTTTTTGCACGATAAATTTACGGTACTGGCATTTGAAACTCCGAATGGCTCCTTGATCCATAGGCTGAATCAAAGATGTACAATTCGGTGGTAGATATTTTACTGTAACATTATCAGATATCATTGCATTTACATCCGGGTGTGCTGGACAGTTGTCTAATAGCAAAAGAACTTTGCAATTCTTTTCGAGACCAATGCGTTGTAAATGTTCTCTTACCTCTGGTACAAAATTGTTGTTAAACCACTCCAGAAATAGCTCTTGTGTTACCCAAGCTCTCTTATTAGCATTATAAACTACAGGAATGTATTTAACATTTTTTAAACATCTTGGATTAGCACTTTTTCCTATTATCATCAATTTACACTTGTGAATCCCAGCTGCATTTGCACAAAGTAAAGCTGTGATTCTTTCCTTGGACTCTTTGTACCCCTCAATAGAATATTCATCACCACTCGCCAACGAATTTTGGGGCAAACACTTCCAAAATGTACCGGTTTCGTCTGCATTATAAATTTGGTCAGTTGTAAGTTGTTCATTTTTAATGTATTCGTTTAAGTCTTCCACAAACATCGTTGCAGACACATAATCAGCACACTCCTTTTCTCCTGTGGATTTCAGCCTACGAATTCCATGCCGATTTTTGAATTTTTCCAGCCAACCAGATGAATACTTACACTCGGAATTTATGTTTAATTTACCATGAAAATATTTTGCCTTCTCAGTAATCATTTCGCCTAGAAATTGCAGGAAATTTTCAGTTTATGTGGATGTCTGGATTTGAGTAATATTACCTGTAATGGGACATCCCTTAAATCTTTCTTGTCGAAACCATTCATATGTTGCAAAATCAACCTTTGGATTTTCGGATTTTTTCAGAGTATGTCTATTTTTTAAACCGTGAATTGAATCACTTTCCGATTCATATTTCAAAATTTTTTCTTTGTTTTTTATTAAGTCTCGTACAGTTTGTTTGCCAACACCATATTTTTCAGATAAAAAATGAACGGATGGGTTCTTGCGATATTCGTTAATCAGTTCTATTTTCTCTTTAATTGAAAGAACTTTTCTTGCTCTTTTTGTCAGTTTACTTATTGATGGAGCCATTTTCACAAAAGCACCTGTTAAGAGATCAAATTTCACTTAAAGACTGAATGAAAGTGAAATTTGATACAAATTTATTACATAAAAACAAAAAATGGGAATCCCCGAATTTTATTTCTTTGCACATTCACTTAAATTGAAAAAAGTTATTATACGCCGCACGCATAATAGAGGTAAAGCACGGTTAATAGAGATATAAAATCAAACACACAGCATGCCGGTTAACAGATGTACCCGGTTAGTAGAGGCCCGGTTAACCGAGGTACAACTGTATATTGTTTGGTCATCTCATTAAGAGATTGACGACAATGTAAGACACTCCTTGATATTATTTGGAATGCATCCAGAGCCCGTACAGCAGCTTGGCTGTCTGATAAAATGCAGATATCTGTTGATGATATTCTGTTTATCTCTAACTTTTTCAAGGCTTCATGAATA
Organism: Anastrepha fraterculus; assembly: GCA_037575425.1. Taxonomy (NCBI): domain Eukaryota; kingdom Metazoa; phylum Arthropoda; class Insecta; order Diptera; family Tephritidae; genus Anastrepha; species Anastrepha fraterculus. The sequence continues at coordinate 167,748 of JAYXIM010046130.1, forward strand.
GCGTTTATTTCCGCTTGAAAAACACCACAGTGGTCCGGTAGTTTACAGGATTCACTGATAAAAAGCTCTTCGCCATATAACCCTGATCCTACACCGGTGGCCAATTTAGAACTGTCCGTGTAGAGCTTAAAGTGCCTGTTGGGTGTTGGATCTTCTTCAAACAATTCCAGTCTAGACGGGATTTTCATTAAGAAATTTCTTTCGAAGCAAAGAATGGGAGGATGATAATCACAGTCACTGGGTATATCCGTGTAGGAGTCTAAGATGGCTGAATGTCCATGTGTGACAGTCTCCCATTGTAAGGAGTTGGACTAATGTTTTGTTGTATCTACAAGTACAATTTTCTGAGTGTATTTCTACCATGAAAAAGCTCCCCCTAAAAAATATCTGCCGTTCGAAGTCGGCTTAAAAGCTGTAAGTCCCTCCATTTGTGGAAGAACATCAAGACGCACACCATAAATATGAGTAGGAGTTTGGCCAAACACTCAAAAAGAGTGTGAGCGCCAATTATATATGTAAGTATATACATATGCGTATATATTGGGTAGTCGAAAAAGTCTTTTCGTATTTTGTCAATAGATGTCGTTGGAGTCATCTATCTCCAGTGCTACCAATCACATTGTGTCATATCATATGGTGTTAGAAAAGTGACATTCTAAGCTTCATTTAACCAAAAAAAAATTAAATTCGCAGAAGTTGAAAAAAAGTTATAGCTGTTCAAAAATGAGTGAAAACAATGAAGAAATTCGCTATATTTTGAAATTTTTGTATAAAAAAGGGAAGAATGCCACGCAAGCCACCAATAAAATTTGTAAAGTTTACGGAGACGATGCTGTATCAGTTCGTGTAGCACAACAATGTCGCAGTTTTTCGCCAAGAAACCACAAAAGTTTTACACTGATGGAATAACGTCTCTAGAAGAAAAATGGCAAAAGGTGGTCGACCAAAATGGTACATATTTGGTTTAATAAAGTTCATTATAAATATAAAAAAAATGAGTTGAAGTTTGATTAGAAATACGAAACGACTTTTTCGACTACCCAATATTTTCATTATATTTATAGAGTATCAAACTCTCGATACAACAAGAATTTAAATTTGTGGGAAAAATTCGTTTAAAGTATAGTTTTTTTTTAGTTTTTTGTTTTTATTTTCAGAGCAATTAGTTAAAAAAAAATTTACTGTTTTGATTTTCATTAGTGAACACATCATTAGAAGTATTCCATTGGTGCAAAAAGATTCTATTATTTTAGTTTGTTTACACTCCTTTTGTAAAGTGTCATCAATGAACTTTTCCACTGATGTCAAATCCCCCAATTTAAAATGAGGTGTAAAATGATTCGTCCTCGAAAATGTTTAGACCTTTTTGATTACAATTTTATCGCAAGAGTGCTTTCGGCTGCCACGTCACCGAGCATTCGATAGCAGAATTTCCTTCGGGCGGCAATGAAATGATATGGTAAATGTCAAGGATGATAGATTACTAGGTTTGGCCAATAACTATAGTGAAAAACAAAATTGTGAGTGGAACTTCGATTGCCACATCACGGGAGTATTCATCGATTCATAACTCCTACTATGCCAGCCCATCCGCTGACTCAAATTCGCTGAGAGCCGACTAACGGTTTGATGCTGGCCACACCATTAAAAAACTTTTCACAATGGCTTAATGTTGCGTTGAGTTTTTTTGTATACCACTAACATAATCTCAATTTTTACGTAAAAAAACTGTCGTCACAACCCTCATGACGTAAGCAAATGTGCCGACTTTTTAAAAAAGCTGAAAAATGAAATGGTGAAAATTTTTTTAGAGCTATGCTATTTAGCAGACCGCTATTCGTCGCTGAGGCTGAGCCTGACGTCACTTGGGATGTGCTTAACAAAATTTGGCTTGTGTTAGTGTTTTTTTTTTTTTTTTTTGTTTATATGTTATAAATTTTTATTTACATTCAATAAAGATTACACCTAATATAAAACTAATAAATAATTTTCATTTCACAATTTGAAGTGTAGCTTAAACAATATTGACAACTAAGTCTTGAGGTTTCTTTCTTTTTAATCTTCTTTTTACAGTTGCTTCATCACTTAGTACGGAAGCTTCTGCGTTAATGTGTTTTTTAACTGCACAGAGATTGGGTGTGTCTGAGGCGGTTTTTAAATTTAAATCCTTGTGCAGATCTTCATTACGCACGTACCAGGGAGCTTTAACGATTCCCCTCATTACTCTATTTTGGAGGCCCTGTATAATGTCGATGTTGGTCTTTGCAGTACATCCCCATAATTAGAGACCATAGGTCCACACCGGCTTTAGCACTTGGTTGTAAATGAGGAGTATATTTTAAGTTGATAGCTCAAAGCTTCTGCCAATTAGCCATTGGAGTTTTTTCTGAGTTTTTTCTTTTTTTAGATTCAGTTCAGCAGCTTTGATTTTCACGTGCTCTTTCCACTTGAGCTTTACATCTAAAGTCATGCCTAGATACTTTGCACTATTAGCATTTGGCACTATTGCTGATAAAATATGAACAGGTTTGTAGATAATTTTTTATTAGTAAAATCCAAGTAAACTGATTTGGTTGCATTTAGCTTTATGTTCCAATTTTCAGTCCATGTGACTACTTCGTCAATGGACTTCTGCAGTTTCTGGATGGATTCGTTTTCAGTTGATCCAACAGCTAAGATGCATGTATCGTCAGCGAATGTAGCTACTTTGCACATTTTCGGTACTGGTAGGTCTGCGGTATAGAGTAGGTACAGTACTGGGCCGAGTATGCTGCCTTGTGGTACTCCGGCCAATATTTGTTTTATTTCCGAATACGCCTGCTTTTGCTTTACTCTAAAGTACCTATTTGTGTTAGTGATATACGAAAAAAAAACAACCAATGGCACTTCGTTTCCATCAGAACAATGACTGATTGGACGATTATGTGAATACATTTGAAATTATCGTGAAGAATTCGGCTGAAAAGACGTGGCAGCCAAAGTTTCCCTTCACATTTTTCTTTTTCACCATAGCTAAATAGCAAACCTGGTAATCTATCATCCTTGTGAGTGCCGGTTAAGAGTCTGAGGTAAACACATCAGCATTCTCTACAGCGTGGAAGAAGAATGGAAGAACGAATTTTACTGATCAACGAAAAGACGCCGTGTAATGTTTATAAAAATTAGTAGAACATTTTTTTTTATGTTGAAGATGGCGAAGAGTTGAATAATATGGAGATATTTCGAAATTCTTAGATGACATGGCGGTAGTCATAAGTTTAAAAAATTCATTCATAAAAAGGCAGCTCATACTGTAGCGGTTACATTCGGCCGATACAAAACTTTATACGAGTATACCCGGTGAATTTTTTTTAGTAAAATGTCAAAGGCATGCATAGGCCCGCGTCAAAAAAATTTTGACGAAAAAAAAATGTCTGCTGTATCAGAGGTAGGTACAGTTAGTAACAGAAGTAAGTATACACCAGATACGTTTTCAATTTTCGCTCAATCGATTCCTTCAAACAACCTAAGTTATAACAAAATTGTGTTCTATGGGTGTTTTTTTTAGAGGTTAGGTTTTCAAGATGAAATAAAACGTATATAATTTAATGTTATGGCCAAGAATTTAGCTTTATTATAAAGATAAGGGTTTGCCATTATGTTTTAAAAATGATTTCGGGCAAGTGGCCGCCGCGGCTGGCGGAGAGGCCCAATTTTCGACCACTTTTTGCAGCAATTGGGGCCGTATGTCAGCAATAACGCGCCGAATATTCTCTTCCAAGACGTCAATCGTCTCGGGCTTATCTGCGTAGACAAGCGACTTCACATAGCCCCACAAGAAATAGTCCAGCGGTGTTATATCGCACGATTTTGGAGGCCACGCCACAGGTCCACGGCGCGAGATAATGCGCTCACCAAAAGTTTTCTTCAAAGGTCGTCCACATCAACATCGTCCAATTCAGGCACGAAAAAGTCATTAATCATGGCTCTATAGCGCTCCCCATTAACTGTAACATTATGGCCGTCTTCATTTTTAAAGAAATATGGACCAATGATTCCCTCTGCCCCTAGAGCACACCACACAGTGACTTTTTGAGGATGTAACGGCGTCTCAGCAATGGCTTGTGGATTATGCTCACTCCAAATGCGACAATTTTGCTTATTGACATACCCATTCAACCAAAAGTGAGCTTCATCGCTGAACAAAATTTTCTTCGATGCGTCGCGCTTACCGAACCATTATTTTCGTAATAAATTTGCACGATTTGCAAACGTTGTTCAGGTGTAAGTCTATTCATTATGAAATGGCAAACCAAACTGAGCATAAATCAAGTGACAGCTGTCAAAAAGACCATCTACGAAAAAAGTAGTGCCAACTTGAAAACCTAACCTCTAAAAAAACACCCTTTATTTACATGAATGAAATACAAAAATCATATTTAATCCAAATAATTACAAATTTTTAAAAAGGAACAAAATTATAGCTTTTTATATTAAACTTTATAAAAATTCATGTCTTAAAAGTAAGTATACAGTTCATCATATTTTAATTTGTGAAATCAACAACGTAATTAAAATCAAATCCTAGTATTTGGTAGGTTAACTATTAGACTTTACAATCGCTTTAAGTCGTAATGGCATTGATTTCACAAAGTTTTCAGTTACAGCTGTTGGTATTTTATTCCATTCCTCTTGAAGGACGTTTTTCAGTTGCTCCTTATTTCTAATCGGATGTTTACGTATTTGCAGCTTTAAATGTTCCCATAAATGTTCGATTGGGTTGGTGTTCGGGGACTGTGGCGGTGTTTTCAGCTGTTTTCGCACGTTGTATAACAGCCACTCTCGTACAATGTTGGATGTGTGCCTGGGGTCATTATCCTGCTGGAAGATAAACGTTCCTCCAAGGCCGAATTGCGTGGCGCTTTCTTTTAAAATATTTTTCAAAATATTTAAGTAATTAAATAACGGTCCATAATATTTTCGATAAATACCAAGTTTCCAACCCCGTTCGCAGCCATAGATCCCCAAACTATCACAGAGCCCCCTCCATGCTTCACAGAGCCGGTCATATTGTTTGGATCCCATTCCGCGTTAACTTTTCTCCAAACTTTTTCACGGCCGTCAGATCCACAGATATTGAACTTACACTCATCAGAAAATATGACTTGGTTCCAAAACGTTTGGTTATATTTTTCATGATCTTTTGCGAATGAAATCCGTTTACTTCGATTGACACTACTCACGAAAGGCTTTTTCCTAACACTGCACCCATGATAACCAGCACTATGCAAAACCTGGCGAATAGTTTGGGTGCTAAATTGTTTTCCAGGCTCATTTTCAACTTCAGATTTCAATTTAGAGGCACTTATTTTGGGGTTTGTCCTGATTTTCCGTAGGACTAAGCTTTTTTCTCTGGGACTTAAGAGCGGCGGACGCCCACAACGCTCTTTATTAGTGGTGCTGCCCGCAGTTTTATATTTATTCACAATCTTTTGAACTGTAGCAAAACTCCTATCTATCAAACGACCGATTTCTCGCAATGACTTATGTTCCTTGTGATATTTTATAATCAATTTTTTTAAATCATCAGAAAGCTCTTTTCCTTTTGATGCCATTACTAAAAATGTCGCAAAAATTAATACAAAACGTACTTCCCTCAATTTTTATACTCACTTTAATTATTCCTTTTAATAGCTTTAACTTTTTTAATCAATAGGTACGTAAAAATAAATGTTATGCTAACTGAACAATCGTTTGCTGTATACTAACTTTTGTGACATAAATTTCGCTGGCATCAAAGACAAAGCAAAACGAGGATAACGGTGCCTAAAATTTACAGCTAAATTAAGGCGCATAGGAACGTTTATCCCAGTACCCAATTACTAAGTGTAAAATATTTTGATTACACATTAAGGAAAGCGTTAGCGTCAAACAATTCCATAAATCAGGCTCCTGTATACTTATTTATGTTACTAACTGTATGTCCTGTATAAGTAGCATCGTAAAAATACGCGTTTCAAGAAAAATACTTATTTCATCCTCTTCTTCTATAAATGTAGTCTAATATATTTTTAAAGCAAATCATTTTTCTTCACCACACATTTTCAAGGTATCCCTGAAGTGGTGGAAGAGTTTGGTCCTTTCGATCCGATGCATGTGCATGACATATTCTTCAAGCAGGACAACAATGATGTGGCTACGGTACGCGCCAACTTAAGCGAAGTTTTCGTGAAGGGTTTCTCGAAGACAATCATTAAGGAGAGCAGGTTGGTTTATGTAGAAGTTAAAATATTGAATATGGAATATAAAACACATATAGAATATTCGTACTAAAGTTGGTTTTATGTTGTTGTGATGCAGTTCAGGTTCATCGCAAGAATTCCTATCACAGAATGTCCATTAAGATTCTGATGCTGAAAACGACTGTTCCCCCGGAATTCCCCTGATTAAAATACGGCTGAGGGAAGATGTTTCTCATAAACACCCATAATCGGCCATTTAATTTCGTGAAATATCTTTTGGAGAGTGAATTTTATATAGCCTTTTTTTTAGTGAAATCAAAATGTCAGAAACATGGTCAAAGGTGCCATCACATCAATGGTATGCGGGGCATGCTCCCACTAACACTAAACATTCCTACTCCTCGGTTGATTCCCACCCTGGGACCTGTCTATTGACACAACAGGTTCCTGCATCCAGATTCCGCTCCTGTGGGCGTATGGAGACTTTACACCATCGATAGTATTCACCACTCCCACTGCCTTTTCCAGCGGCTGTGGAGAAAATGAAACATCAGAGACTGTTCTGAGTATTTGACTCAAGCGTCTGTATCCGTCGTCAGTTTGCCTAAAACAGTTAATCTCCACTGTCCACCTGCTAGCAAAGGTATAAAATCTTTTTAATAAACGAATAGACTATATATATATTATTTATAAGGCTTTTTTCAGTCCTCCTTTTTTTCCTCAACACTTTCGAATTATGACTTAGCTGGATTTAGTATTCTATATTACGTGAGAAGTGATCTAGCTGGCCTTGATTCCTAATTAATTAAATATTTCAATATTTTCGCCAGCATTGCTCGCTCTACACTGAAACGTTTGCAGAGAAAGGCTACATGTTCTGCGCTCTTGTCTGTATTCGAGCAACTCAGGCAAAACTAGCTGTCGGCTAGCTGGAAACTGTGTAGATGCTCCATTCAATATCGCCATGCTTCCTATTCATCTACCCTTGAAGATTTGGTATGAGTTTGTAGGTCCACCGGCCTTTGGTTGACTCATCCCATCTTCTCTGCCATTCAACCATCGATCGCGTTCTTTCTACCACCTTTTCTGCTACCGTCGGTTTCACTCCTTTTACACCATGTAGGCGATACAACTCCATCGCATGGATATCCACTGGTATCTTTCTAGCAACAACGCATATTGCGTCGTCCGATACCGTTCTATAAGCGCATGCAGTATGTGGTGCGCTGCATCTGTGGGTGCAAACCACCTCACGCATATGGCTATGTTTAGCCTCAGCCTATATCGGTGCTCCAAAGAATACGATAGAGTACATCACAGTCGATTTGAGTCGTGTCCTCTCTTCGTGCGGGCCACTTATGTTCGGCGAGATTCTTATGAGTGCGCCATTGACAGCCGCTGCTTTATAATTAACTGCTGCCAAATGATGCTTGAAGCTTAGCCTCGTGCCGAGCATGACTCCGAAATACTTAATCGCCTTCTGTGAGAATATTTCGTGTCCGCCAACCGTGATCCTCATAATCCTTTTATGCTTCCGCGCGTTTATAAGCACGACCTCTGTTTTCTGGGCTGCCATCTCCAAGCCCGCATTACCGAGCCATCGCTGTACTCTCGCTATTGCATCGTTACATTTTGCTTTCAGCTGATCTAGCCGCTTGTCTGCAACTACCAGCGCAATTTTAAGACCCGTCCTACATAACGTTACAAAGTGCAGGCCCCAGGACCGATCGCTGAGGGAACCGACCAGTCACTTCCTACTTTTTTGGCTCATTCTCAGTATCGCACTGTAGGATGCGGTTGCTGAAATAGCTTCTGATGATGGGCAAGAGATAACTTAGCACCTTCAAAAGCTTTAGGGCTAGCAGTATGTTAGACCATTTTGTCGAATTGAAAGTATTTTTTACATCCAATGTGATGACTGCGCAATATTTCATGCTTCCCCCGCTGATAGCTTCCCTAGCTATGTTTGGGACTATTCTGATAGTATCCACGGTTGACCTTGTTTGTCGGGAGCCAAACTGTTTATCAGAGAGTCCGCTGTGGCTTTCTAAGTTTTCCTGCAGGCGATCACATCTGCTACGTTCAAAAATTTTCCCTACGGTATCCAACATATAAAGGGCTCTATATGCGGAAGAAGCACCAAGAGTTGCAATCTTCATCACTTCGGAAAGGTTCCTTCGGCCAGGCAAGCACTGCATAAATTGGCGAATGTGTGGGGTTTTGCCTGTATCGCGGCTTTAAGTTCAATGTTAGGAGCCCCATCTTTTTTTTACACCTTTTAGTGCACTTAGCACTTATTTCGATGTCACCGATGGCACGTTTGGAATTGCATCTAGGTAATATTTCTCGTCGCTTATTTAACCCGGTGGGGGAAAAGGCGTTACTACTATTTGTTGCAACAATTGAGGGCACTTGGGCTGCGGTGCTCTAGGCCCTTTCACCTTTTGCATGACCGTTTTATTATTAAATTATATAGCCTTATAGAATCCTCTCATCATCACCATCGCGCATAGCACTACACGTCGGTGTGAGTCTTAGCTTCCCCCATAATTTTTCCATGCTTCTCGGTCCATAGCCAGACTACGATAGTTGTTCACGCCTATGCTTCTTAGATGGTCCTCAGCGTCGTCTAACCATCACTCCCGCGGACATCCTCTTCGTTTCACCAAGTATGCATGCATCCAAAACTTTGCGAGTTACTCTTTCGTCTGGTATTCTGCTAACTTGTCCTAGCTATCAATTGCGCTGAGATTTAACAAACCGAACAAGCGTTTTCACCTTGTAGGAACTCCTCCAGCTCGCAGTTATAACTGATGCGAATTTTTTTCTCAATGTGATTAATTATGTAATTGTATCTGCTGTCAGTGTCCAAGTTTCACATCCATATGTTGCCACTGGTCGAGTGGTCAATCTTTTATATATTTTGATTTTCCTTCCTTTACTCAAGAACTTTCTTTTTAACAGTTTAGCATGGGTAAAATAAGCGATGTTTGTAGCCTTCACACCGTCTTAGATACCAATTTTTGCACCATCTGTTCTACTGCGGAGCAGTCTTAGAGAAGGATTCACCTCAATTATTCAGAATGCTGAATTGAGTCTGAGCAATCATTATAATTCGAGTTCCGCCGAGAACAGAAGCACTTGTGCTCGCACAAAACACATTCCTTTGAGCTGCGCTTCGAAAATTTTCGTGCTGGTAGTAATTTTAAACCCAAAAGAAGGTTGAATTTGGCCTTGTGTCAGCTCAGTGTGGAGTAGCATTGCAACTGAACAGAGGTTTTAAAAGGATCTCAAAACTTATTAACATAGTTAGTGTGTCCATTCCGCACTATCCATTTCTGGGCGCTGATCAACACATTGATTTTGATCTCCTATACTTTTGAATACCATAAAGGTATAGTAGCACAAACAGGTTTAAAAATTAGCATAGCTAAGACCAAAGTAATGCGGATTAACCCCACCGAATCGCAAGCCCTTCAAATTGTCGACACGCCCCTTGAAGATGTAAATGAATTTTGCTTTCTTGAGAGCATAATTTCAAAACACGGCGGATCAACAACCGACATACGCAACCGAATATCTGAGGGACGCGTTGCATTTGGTATGCTAACTTCGTTCAATAATGTGTGTGACTAATTATAAAACAAAATTCCAAAATTCGTTTTTATTCATCAACATAGTCCCCTTTTAGGGAGATACAATCATTCCAACGCTTTTCCAATCTTTCGATACCGCCTTTGTAAAACGATTTTTCTTTGCCTTCAAAATAGGCCTCAGTTTCGGCGAGTACTTCATCATTTGCGCCAAATCTCTTACCACGGAGCATATTTTTAAAGGTCTGCGAAGAGCCAGTAGTTGCTGGGGGCCAAATCTGGAGAATGCGGTCGATGGGGAAGCAATTCGAAGCCCAATTCGTTCAATTTTGCCATCGTTTTCATTGATTTGTGACACGGTGCATTGTCTTGGTGGAACAACACTTTTTTCTTCACCATATGAGGCCGTTTCTTTGCGATTTCGTCTTTCACACGCTCCAATAACGCTATATAATAGTCGCTGTTGATGGTCTGCCCTTCTGGAGATAGTCGATGAATATTATTCCATGCGCATCCCAAAATACAGACACCATAATCTTGCCAGTCGACTGCTGCGTCTTTGGTCGCTTTGGGCGGCTTTCACCGGCTGCATGCCACTCAGCAGACTGCCGATTTGACTCTGGAGTGAAATGGTGGATCCATGTTTCATTCAAACAGCTCTTTGAATCATCGATTCGTTGTTGTTTTTGCTCCGGTGTGAGCAAACGCGGCACCCATTAAGAAAACACCTTTTTCATACCCAAATGTTCGTGTATTATGGTGTGTACACTGCCTGCTGATATCTTTAGAATGTCAGCAATTTCCCTCACTTTCACTTTACGGTCGGACATAATGATTTTCGGTGTTTTTTCAACGTTTTCCGGAATAACAGCGTCATTTGGCCTTCCAGTAGATGGAATTCGGCATACCAATAACAAATGCTTCTTTTTGATGGAGCAGAGTCCGAATAATGTTTTTCAAGCCATTCCTGGCATTGAACAGTATTTTTTTGTCATTAAAAAACAATGATAAATCAGCACACGGAATTGCTTTGAATTCATTTTTTTTTAAAACTCAAAAGTAGCATCACTTAAAGCACTGTAACTTGTAAACAAATGGTCGGATTAACATAAGATTTTGACAGTAAGCCTAAAAAGGTTGCCAACTTTCGAAAAAAATATTGATTTAGTACTAGTGCCGCCATCTATGTGTCAGTCACACACATTACTGAACGTCCTGGTATGCTTCCTAAGCCGTTGCCTACGAAAGATAATGCGGATATTCTGGTTTGATATTATAAGCAACGATGATCTTTGGGCGGCTGCCGGGTGAACATCGCAAGCACAGCGCCAGACTGGAATCCCCAAGGAAGCCGTAGGTGCGGGAGACCAGCCAAGACATGGAGCGACCAATAGCAGCAGAGGCGGACAGAGCAGGCCACTCCTGGAGTCAAATTAAACGAAATTATAACTTGTTTATTGAGGTCCTATGCTTCATTTCCTAACTAAAATTATTTCCTCTTTTACAGAGTTAGTAAGAAGGACTTCAGCTGGGTTACCAAAATTTTTCTACCCAAAATGCGATTGGATGCCATGTATAAAATGGAAGGACGAATTTTATTGATACCCTTAAAAGGCGCCGGCAAAATGTTCATAGAAATTGGTAGGACATTTTTTTAATTACAACAAAAGAGGTATTGTGCGTCCTTCTCATAATAGTGCGCATAGCAAATATTTCATTAACTCATCGAGGTAGCATATTTATTATAAATAGTAAAAGTCCTGAGTTAAAGTAGGGAATGTCCTAGAAATACTTTCAATACACACACCACAAATCTCTTATGAGACTTGGCAGAAAGAATAGTGGCAACAGGTGAGGTTGAATGATGTTGGCTTAATAAGAAAGCCAAAATAAATTGAAAAGCTGCTGTAGATAAGGGAGTTTTCCGCAAGGAAATCGCAATAAGATTAAGAAACGAAAGCTGGGAGAAAATCCGTACTTATTTTCGGATAACAGCTTCGTGGCTCATAATGTAAATACCTTCTAAAAATCAGTCCTATACCAAATAAGGTTTTTAACTATTGATGATTGCGTATTGCTTTGCTGGAAATTTATATTTCAAACAATGTTCCAAAGAAAAATTTCAAACAGTTCTGGTATTCTCGCAAGGGCATCTCTCACAAGGAGGTGACGGGTACGACGACCCCGCGGACCCTAGTCAAGATGGTCTCTGTTTCAGCGACTTTGAAGAGTTAGCTAGAAAGTTAGGAGACAAAATCCAGCACATGTCTGTTCCCATATTGGGCGGTGTGCTGGACAGTGTCTGTTCACCATGTTAGGTGCGACTGTAAGTAAAAAGTATGACCGGTATGCAACGGGGCGCAATGGGAGTCCCTGGATAGGTCGTTATGGCTTTCTACCTGCGACCTCAATGGGGTGATGTGAGTTCGCTCTGCCGATGTGTTAGCTTCGTTGTATATCAGTAACCAGCCGCCTTGGACCCTGGTCAGGAAGTGTTCATTGGGCGAAAGAGTAGTAGCTTTCGTTGCTCCAGGCGAGCGCCGGTCCGTCCGTGTATTCAGGGATCGGTAAAGCGTAGGTCAGGCCTCAGTGAACTGGGGTAGGAGCATTGCCTCCGAGGGTACACCCGCTCTTGACTATTTCGGCCCGCCCCCCTGCACACGATGCGCTGGTTAAATAAAAAAGAATGGAAAAAAAAGCAAAAAGATGAAAAACAGTAGAAGGCCATTACTGATGGAGATATAGAGCTGAGCCCTTTATATAAGGAAACCTCAATTGCTTCGCTCGCCACCACAAAGAGCGAATTTGGCCCTTACGAGTGGAACATTGCCGACTATAGGAAAATCAAAGACGGTCAATGAAAGAGCTGAAATAACGCCACAAGAATTGGACGGAAGAGGAACGTCAAAAGAGGTTAAAAATACTGCAAATGCGCCCAATGCGCCGTCGCATACCCCTGTAACTGCAAAGGATGCAAACACAGAACGGGAAACCACTGCATCTCCGCGACAAGAGTTTATTCTCTCTCTGTAAATTAAAGAAATAAACCACAACTACATTTGAAGAAACAATGGAAGGAACTATGTATTAAAGACGTTGTCTTATTTGTGTATAAATAAATAAATGAAAACAAGTTGAATTGTATCGCATACTAATCGTCGAATTCAGTATTATCGATTACAATGCCCGCACAGTTAGTTTTGTTTGTTCGGACTGGAAAAAAAATAAAACTAAAGGGTCGGGCAAGTCAAATCAGATGATAGTGGCCACGATATTTATACCGACTGCTCAAAGATGGGCAATGGGCCTGGATCGGGAGTGTACTCGGAACAATCATCCTGCCCCCTTAGACTCCCAAAACGGTGTAACGTCTTCCAAGCTAAGATCTACGCTACAAACAAAGCAGCAAAAATGATAAGATGAATGGACTTACCTCCAAGGTTTGCCTTAACATTTTTGTTGATAGTCAAAGAATGATGAAAGTATTGGCCCCCGCGCTTCAATACAAAATGAGTTAAAGAAGGCAGGAGGTTGCTCTCCAGCAACACAACACCACACTTTGTGGGCTCCTGGACACTCTGGAGTAAAAGGAAATGAAAGAATGGATGAGTGTGCAAGGAAAGGCTCTGAGCTTGACCTTCAGCGAATATTAGAAGACTTAAGCAACTCTCTAAACGAACTGTGCACTGCGCTTGACTTGAGTTCAATTGCGGAAGCCCATAGGTCTCTGACTGCCAACTTCAGGGTACCCAAAACGCTCTAACCATAACTGAATCTTAAAAGAACAAAATGTCTGCTTGGATTCAACAGATCAACTACCAGCGTCCTCAGAGGTGTTATAACGGATCAGTGCACTGTTAACACCTTAGCCAGTAGAATGGGTGTACCTCGCAATGTCTTCTGAAGTAGTTGTGAAATGAACTAGAAATTGAGTCGGTACAACACCTTCTCTGTGAATATCCTGCACTTCAAAGGAACCGCGCCAATTTTGTCTCTTTGAACACTACATAAAAAATTCACAAAATCTCTAAACAGGCATGCAACTTTTCAAATATCTGGCAAACTAGAAAGTTTTGATCGGTCGCCGACCTTCCACTCCTAAAATCACATTGGTACTCGCCTAATAATTGTACGGCACCCTCATTCAATCTGTAGTGTAGAACGTTCGTGAAGATTTAATATGAATGAAATTCCGCGATAATTGTTGCAGTCGCATCTGTTACATTTTTTATAGATTGGTACAATTATGCTTGTCTGCCATTCTTTTGGTATAATCTCAGATTCACCTTTAAGTTTTGTAAGACATATCAAGGCGATTTGTAGTACCGTTGATTCAGTTTTTATGAGCTCGGAAGTTATGCAAATTTCTCACTTGCTTTGCCATTTCTTCAATTGTGGGTGGTTCGACCAAAATTTCTGCTGATTGAATTGCGTCAAATGAAATGCTGTTGCGCTCAATGTCATCGTTTTTATTACCTGTATTTAGGAAGTCTTGAAAGTCGCTTTTCCATCTTGTGAGAACTTTTTCTTCTTGTAAAATAAGGTTACCCTGCGCAGCCTTACATATGTATTTTTAGTCTAGGTATGTACTCTGATCTTTGGTGGTTTATTTCAGAGTAAAATTTTACTGTATCTGTTTTTAAGTTACTCTCTTTTTTTCTTTTGGACACCACTTTTTTGCTATTTTTCTTTGGTGGTGGTACTCCATCATGTTTTGTCTTGTGTTACGTGACATCATCCTTTCCCTAGCAATGCTTTTTTTCCCTCATCGAACCATTCGCCATTTTTGAGGCTACGTTTTATGCCCACGGTAGCAGCTGCACAGAAGAGAGAGTTTATGGGCACAAGTTCAACAAAATAAGGTCTAACAACACTCCTAAGGCAGCCGCCGTAGCCGAATGGGTTGGTGCGTAACTACCATTCGGAGTTTAGAGAGAACATCGGTTCGAATCTCGGTGAAAGGTCAAAATGAAGTTTTTTCCAAGAAGAAAAAGTGTTTTCTAATAGCGGTCGCTCCTCGGCAGGCAATAGCAAAACCTCCGAGAGAATTTCTTCCATGAAAAAGCTCCTCATAAAAACCATTGCGGTCGCAGTCGGCTTGAAACTTTAGGTCCCTCCATTTATGGAACAACATCAAGACGCACACCGTAAATAAGAGGAAGAGCTCGGTCAAACACCCAAAAAGGGTGTTCGCGCCAATTATATATACATATAACACTCCTGCATATATTACAATATTTATTTTTCTCATTTGTTACTGCATCTTCAAATGCAATATAACAGAGAAAGACTCCTCCTAAGCCTTGCTACACTAGGCATTTCTTCAGCCCAGAGCTGTTGAGGAGATTTTAAAGTCAATCAATAATAATGTGTATGTATGTATATTAGGACGGGTCGATTTAAAAATCGCTCATTGCTCTGTGAAAATCGCATTCTAGGGATCAAAATAAGAAACTTTGCCGAAGGAACCATACCTCTAAAATGAATTCTGATGTCCCCCAATTTGAGTCGAACCAAAAATCCCACTTTGACCCATTTAGAGTGCTCCAATCGAGTCCAAATGTATGACCGACCCCACTAACTTTGGACAGCCGATCCACCCAAGCCAGTGGCACACCACCTGGAACTCCCCTGGGGGGTTCCCCATACAATCATTTCAAAATATCACCATTTTTGGCCTTTACATGATAAAAGAAACTAAAAAGTTCGACCCAAATTGGGGGACATCAGAATTCGTTTTAGAGTTATGGTTCCTTCGGCAAAGTTTCTTATTTTGATCCCTATAATATGATTTTCACAGGGTAATAGGCGATTTTTTTGCCTCCCCACAAATCGACCCGGCCTAATGTATATCCATCAAATGGTCTATACAAGATGTCTGCATAGAAAACGTTTTTCATAGCTTGCTTTCATCTACCGTAACAAGCCTTTAGGAATTTATTCTACCGAACAATTTCTATTATTTATTATTTAAACGTACGAATAGGCAGAAGAAGCAAAACCAGCATGGAACCTTAATTATTAAGCAAATAGTGCATACCATACAACTTTAAACGATTTAAACCAAAATATGCCTTCAAATTAAGCTATGCATTTCTATGTATTTTAGCATTAGAAAAATTTCTGGAAAATAACTTAGAGATTGAGCTCGTACCCAACTACCGATGCAAAAAATGGCGCTACATCCAAAGTAATCAGCATTAGGGAGACACCCCTTATATATACATGCATACATACACATATAAATACATACTTACACACATCATACACACATACATACCTACTATACTCCTTGACTCCTCAAAGCAAAAACAATGTTCGTTCATTCTAAAAATTTTTTCTTCTTCTAATTCTTTAATTTCTCTACTCACACAGATAATCTCGACATTATACTCTATACGAAGACCCGCCTCTTCGAGAAAGCTGGCTTCACTTTCGACAATGTCACTGCAGTACGTGTGGACTTGAATATGACACGCGTGCGCACTAATTTCGAAAATATTTTCAATGGACACAGCAAAGACGTGGAACGCAGCACAAATGAATTTTTCAATGAGAATTGGCGAGATTTCTATGAAGCACTCAAACCGATTATTATCGAAACAGTGGAGACTATACTTTACGATATCATGCACAAGGTGTTCATTTTGATACCTGCTAATTTCTTTGTTGAGGACATACCCACCTCGGCACAATTGTATGGGTCAACTAATAGCACAATTAAGCATTTAATCACTGAGCAGAAATAGATGTGCAATTGAGAAAATAAAACGTGTATTTTTTACCATTGTTTTTATGATTTACGTGTTTAGTTATGTAATTAAGTGTATGCATTTGTATGTATAGTATAAATATAGCATCTGGTCCAGCGAATGGCGAGCGTTAAGAAAATATTACGAACACTAACTTTGACTTGCAATAAAATGGAAAGTACTGCTTGTACGAGTATTTTATGAAAACTTACTTTTTTTGAGTCAAATTCCTTTTCAGTGTTGTCAAAAAGAAAAATTGTTTCTGCCAATGATTTAGTTATGTTCTTAGAAAAGTAATTGGTAATTGGAAATTGACAACTACTTTGCCTGAACAAGTGTATGTATCTCACGGCAAAGCACAAATCTCTCAAATTCACCAGACGCGAATCCGATGGATTATTCTCTTTGGGCCATTTTGGAGAGCAAGGTCCGAACTAAGTCTCGAGGTGCTGAAAAAACCATTGTCAACGAGTGAGCCAAAATACCTACAAGTCACATTCGGCCGTCTCAAGGCCATAGTCAAGGCAAAAGGTGGTCATAACGAGTAAACGTAAATTGATTCTTAATTTTGTATTATTTTCTTCGTTTCTACTTTGAATTGAATAAAAGTAATTTTCCAAACTAAATGTATGGCCTTTTTAATTCGTTACACTTCGAGTGCCAGACCCTATAGTACTCAGTTCACTCAGTTCACCCAACAACCCAGCAACATTTTTTCACACTTATTTAAAACCTTCGATTCTCTAGTCATTGCTGCAAGAAACAGCAAAGAAACGGTAGCAATGCGACTCAAAAATCCCAACAAGATTGTAATCGAGGGAGAAGCGGTGCAGTATGTTGAAAGAGTCTGCTATCTTGGTAGCATAGCATCGACTAATGGAGGAGCTGAAGAAGACGCTGAAAAACGTTTGCGCAAAGCTACATAGGTAAGCTTTTGGACGGTTACAGCCAATTTGGAAAAGTAGACAAATTTCACAGAAAACTAAAATAGGAATATTTATATACCCTAAACGGCCGAGAGGTTTTTTTGTGATACTCGCCCATAAGACGACGGGAAATTAGGTGAAATTCTAAAACGTTTATAAAGATGAAAACTTAAACTAAACATTTAAACTGATTTATTTAGATATAATAATATATAAATAGATAAGATATATAAATTCAAAATATTTACTTGATTTATAATTTTATATGATCCACAAACACGGATGTACAAAGTTGCAATATTTGTTAAAGGAAACTACAGCGATGGAAACTACATGAATTATTTCCATTGTATTGGGGCCTTTCGTTTTCTATCGCATAAGTGCTATGTTCCCGTAGCGGGGCCTTTCGGCCATTTAGGATTAATATTTATATTTGACGCAGAAATTACAAAGCATTACAAACAAATGCCTTCGGATTATATGTAAAGTTTTTTGGCCTATCCAAAATGCAAACTTGTGGCAGATCACCTAACAAGAATAAAAGCTAATAGTCGTAAATGGTGAGGGATCGGGATAGGACTAGAAAGGACAAGTAAAGCACATGCAGAACAGGAATGGAACTAGACGACCCTGGAGGTGTCCACGAAATATCGGGAGGCGTTCTAACCTTCAGGATTAAAATAAGATATAAATGTTTTGTTGAAGCCCTATTTTCCCAAGTGAAATAATATTTTTTTCCTTGTTCAATCCTCTCGGGAGCATAGGGCCTCGACAAGACTCTTCCATCGTACACGGTTCTGTACTGTTATTTTTGCACCGTCCCAGAAGATGTCGGCATCTGCTAGTTCGCGCAA
Source organism: Anastrepha fraterculus (assembly GCA_037575425.1). Taxonomy (NCBI): domain Eukaryota; kingdom Metazoa; phylum Arthropoda; class Insecta; order Diptera; family Tephritidae; genus Anastrepha; species Anastrepha fraterculus. The sequence goes on from JAYXIM010046130.1 coordinate 186,094, forward strand.
CATAGACCTTCTCCAAGTGTTTTTTGGTCGATCGCGACCTCTGGTCCCTTGCGGGTTCCAGTCCAGTGCCATTCTCGTGATGCTATCTGGTGGTTTTTTCAATGTGTGACCTATCCATCACTACTTTCTGCATTTGATTTGCCAAAGGATGGATTCCTCATTCGTTAATCTCTACAGTGCGTCGTTACTGATGGTGTTTGGCCAGAGTATTCTGCAGATGATGCGGAGGCATTTGTTGACGATAGATTGTAGCCTCTGTGTGATGGTGTTAGAGACCAGCCATGTTTCGCTTTCGTACAACAATACGGACTTTACGCATGAGCCGAATATTCATAGTTTAGTGCGCCTGGAGATTTGAGAACTCGGAAATACTGTATGCATTCGCCCGAATTCCGTCCTTGCTTTGAATAAAGCAAGAATAAAAAAAATGTTAATGCACATGTGATTTAAAATTGAACGAAAACTGACAGTTTGCTTGCGAGTGAATTCCCTGAGTTCGAAGCTATGGCGCTTTTAAGCGAAACATCTTCGCAAAGAGTGTAAGTAAATCTTTGTTGTATTATTTATGTCAAAAATGTATTATTTGATAATCAGTATTGCTAGCAATATTTTACGATAGGCCAAATGCATGTTGTTGGCTAAATAATACGGCTGTGAAGCTTTTTTTTTTGTGCACCACTTAGATATAATTAAGTCCATTGTACTGCAGTCGGGTTTCCTTTTCAATTTTCTTAAAATCTACTCGCCCTCCGCAGAAATCTGAGTAGCTCTTGTGGTGCAAAGAAGCCCCAAGGTGGTCGCTTCTTAACACATCAGTGCCAAAGACCTCAAACCTGATTCGAGCGAAGGCTGGGCGGACGCACAGGAAGCGGTCTGCCGTCTCATCCTCCTCTCCACATACCGGGCAGAGTGCACTGTCCGAGATGCCCACCTTTTCCTTGTGCTTTGCCCATAGAAAGTCCCCCGTCATCAGTCCAACCAGCTCCCTACAGTCCCCTCTGCTTAGTGACAGGAAGAACTGCGACAGTCGGTCGGATATGACAGGTAACATCAGTTTTGTCCATCTGCAGCCTCTTTCGGCCTGCCAAGCTCGCTTGTGGGTTAGAGTAACCCGTTTGCTAACCGTGGATTTGATGGCTGCAGAAGGGAGTGGCAGAACGGGCTCCGGGCCAAGGGCTGTGAGTACTAGCCTTAAGCTAATTTCAGTACAAAAAAAGCGCTAGTAGACACTTCTTCAAAATGAAATATTTTCGCGATGCAAAAATATGAGGAGAATATATTACATATTCTGAAAAGAGGACCGAAATTACCATAAGCCCTAATTTTAGAAAGTTGTTTTTTTCTCAAAATACAGTACACAGCATAAATCTTGATACCTCACCATTTCTAAGTACAATTTTAAGATATTTCGCACTCTATTATAGATGTATAGAAAATGTTGATACGCTCGCACTTTGATGTAGCCAATGCGTAAAATTGATTGATTTGCGATGTTTCAAAATAATATTTGTTCGCAAACTAAATATTTTCAGTATAGCTGAATTACTTCGCAATCTTCGCATCTGTGTAGCTCATTTATTTGCATCTGTGTTTACTTATTTCCGTGTCCAATCATGTCTCGAAAAGAATAAACATTAGAGGACAGAAAAATCTTTCTACGCATGCGTAAAGATGGAAAATCATACTCATAAATCGAGAAAACCATCAGCAGGAGTAAGGCAACAGTGCAAAAGGTAATACAAAGATTCAAAAAGGAGAAAAGGATCGAAAATAAGCAGAGATTTGACCGCCGTAGGAAGTTAACTGAGAGAGATGAATACCTTATCAAAAGAACAATAGAAAAAAATCCTTTCAAAAGTGCTCCGAATATAGCTACTGTAGTGCAAACATCTCTAAACTCCATTGCTTCATCGGAAACGGTGCGAAGGTCAATCAAGAGAAATGGATATACGGCATGTATTGCTAGAAAAAACCCTTTGTCAGTGATACTAACAGAAATAAAAGGCTGAAATTTGACTTCTGGAACAAAGTTATTTTCTCCGGCAAGTTGAAATATAATATAATATTTTCGGATATGTTGGATGACTTAAAGGTAGCGAAATGAAGAATTAAATAAAAAAATACAATTAAAGCGGTCAAGCATGGAGGTGAAGGCGCCATTGTGTGGGGGGCTGCATGCCCACATCAAGTGATGGCAATCTTGTTTTTATTGATGAAATAATGACAAAAGAATTATATTTAAAAATCCTTCAAGAAAACTTATTATAAAGCGCCGAAAAAATGGGATAGCCTGATGTATTTTATTTTCAGCATTACAACGATCCCAAACACACCGCGCATATAGTGAAGACGTGGCTAGTACATAAAGTACCTCATTTGTTATCAACGCCTCCACAGAGCCGCGATATGAACTCTATAAAGCATTTATGGGATCATTTGTAAAAACGATTAAGGAAACATCACATAACTTCCTAAAATCAACTTAAAAGCTTGCTTCAACTCGAATGGCAAAATATAAATTCGGACTATACCAAAAACTTGATTTACTCAATGCCTGACCGACTAAAAGAGGTTATTCGATTGCGAGGAAATCCTACTAGGTATTAAATGTAATTTTTCTCAAATTGTACTAAATTTTTTCATACATACATACATACTTTATTGCAAGAGTATCAACAATTTCGCTATGCGATTTTTCAGATTTTCTATGGTTTTTTTTCTTCTTATTTGAAAACCAGATGGTTTATATTTTATATTTTCTTATATTCCAGACGGGAACAATTGGATTATTTATTTAAAAAAAATAGTAATAAAAATACTCAAAAACATTCTTGATATCTATATCCGATTTGGCTGAAAATTGTTGGAGAGGTAGCTTAGAACCAGGATACTTTTTATCCCATTCGAACGCGTTTCCGTGAAGTCACTATAAAATGTGGTATAACAAAAGCGCATCTGATATGGAATAACAAAACGCAAATGACAGCTAAACGTAATTTTGTCTATGGTTAAGTAGAAAATTTGATAATATAAATTTTGTCAGAAATATATAATCACAGTAATTTGTATTCTCTTTGAATCATCATTGTCAATGCCGCAACCAAGACGATCAAATCTTTCCCGACAAAGCCGTAACGCAAGAAGGATACGAAACATTGCGAATGAAACAACTGAAGAAGCACAAGGAATTGCCCGTGAAGAGCGCCGCGTTAGTATGGCTCGACTTCGTGCTTCTCAATCACAAGAGCAAAGCGAGGCAGCCCGTGAAAGGGCTCGGTTGGCAATGCGAAATCGTCGAGCGAATAACATAGATCAACAAGTAGATCATTTTCGACGCACAAGAAGAGAATTATCAAGTGCTGATTTGAATTGAGCAGCGTTTCGATATGATTGCAACACTGATTACTGCTTGCATCCTAGCGTTTGCATTGGGCCAATGAACGCTGTTTGCGAGTATTGTGGCGCATTGTAGTTTTGCGGAGAAACGCCCGGATTGTGCTGCCTTAGTGGAAGAGTGAAATTGCTATTATTGACTTTTTTGGAGGCGCAATGATTTTACAGTCTGGCGACTTCCGACAAACACTGCCATTAATTCCAAGATCAACGGCTGCTGACGAAATAAACGCTTGCCTCAAAACATCGAATCTATGGCGCTATGTGAAGAAACTAGAGCTGACAACAAACATGAGAGTTGCAGTACTTAATGACACATCTACTGAAGATTTCTCTGAGCAATTACTGACTATCGGTAATGGTCAAGTACATATCGACGAATCGAGCGGATTGATTTCATTTCCTCAGAATTTCTGTAACTTTGTCTCATCGAAAGACGAACTTATCAATAAAATATTCCCAAACATCATTAATAACTACAAAAATAATGAATGGTTGAGTGAGCGAGCAATTTAAGCGGCTAAGAATAAAGATGTAGATTACCTAAACTACATAATTCAAAATGATATCATTGGAACAATGCATTCATTCAAATCCATTGACTGTGTAACAAATGAAGATGAAGCCACCAACTATCCAACTGAATTTTTAAACTCCTTGGATGTGCCTGGCTTACCACCGCACAATTTACGTCTAAAAGTTGGCTCCGTAGTAATCATGCTTCGAAACATAAGCCCACCAAAACTTTGCAACGGTACGCGTTTGGTGGTAAATAAATTGATGAACAATGTGATTTACGCGACGATACTCAAAGGAAAATTCGAAGGTGAAGAAGTTCTCATTCCGAGGATCCCGATGATCCCAACCGATCTTCCGTTTGAGTTTAAAAGACTTCAATCTCCGATCAGTCTTGCATTATAAAATCACAAGGCCAATTTTGGAAAGTTTGTGGTCTGAATGGTAAATTATATGTGGCATGTTCACGGGTCGGAAAACCATCCGCGTTGTTTGTTCTTGCACCTGATAATAAAACGAAAAATGTTGTGTGTCATAAGGTACTTAACTGAAGAGTGCAATCTATTAAAGCTTCATTGAAATACTTGATTAATAAAAAAATTAACTTAATAAAATCAAAAATCTGTTTTTTTATTGCTTCTAGGGCGGAACAAAGTTCGCCGGGTCAGCTAGTTTATTAAAAAACATCTTCGAAGTGATAAAAAAGGGGTGGCAAAATATCTGCTGTACACTGTATGTACAATTTTAAGGTCTCAACAATTATTTTATTACGTAAAATTGTTTTTGTTGAGGATAAAACATAGTATTTTATTCGCATTTCATGTGGGAAAACTATTAAAATGTATCTCAAATTCTAGCCTGTTAAGGCTGTGAAGAAGGTCGCAACATGTTGCTAGCAACATTGTTTCACCGTTGTTTAGTTTCATCGCCTCAATCAGCCATGTCAACTATTTATTTTTTATTTTCAATTATTTTTTTATAAAACCATAGTTTATATACAACAAAAACCGTATAATGTAAAATTTCACACTTTACACCTACACAATTTATAAAAATTCTGGGATTTTTCATCAAAATGCTCGAAATTTTTTGTTATATTGGAGAAAAAAGCCAACACCGTCAGCAACACCGGTGCGGTACGGTGCAGTACACAACGGAACTGGTTTCAAACTTAAAAATGCATTGGAAACGGCCCTTTGGAGTTTAGTATGGTACGGTACATTTGTCATTCTCTTCATCAGTTTTGAATACTTCTCTGTAAGAAATTCGATCATCATCATTCATCTGAAGTCGTCATCAACTCAATTCCATTGTTTAAATCGAGAAGCGAGCGTTTCAGATTGTCTTCCCGATAAAGTAAATCACGAGAAAGATCCTGAAGATCTGAATTTGATACAATGTGTCGTTCTGAAGACTTAGAACCAGACGGAAAGTACTTTTCATCATCAGGTTTATTGTTATCAGTTTGATATTTCTATTGTTTATGAATTCTTCTATAAAAGCAAGAGCAAAGGCTGGTTTTTTACATTTTTGCTGAATTCCAATTTGAGCACAACTTCTAAATTCTACATACTGTCACTTTTTACGAAATTTTTTTGCCATCGATCAAGTCATATTTGTCCAATAGGCCCTACGTTGTAACAGTTGATAATGCGACATCCCGTGCATTTATTGCGTCCTCTGGTGTTCCGCAGAGAAGTATTCTAAAACCCCTACTTTTTATTATCTTTATAAATAATATTTGTTCTTGCTTTTCATTTGCTGAACATTCGTTGTATGCTGTTGATCTTAAATATTCCCTGTCAATAACAGGGCTCGCGTCTCCGAAAAGTTGTCATAAGGCTTACTTGTGTAAGTCCCTTGTGTGTCCAGAACTGATGCTATTTAAATCGTTTGTCACTAAGCATTAACCATTAACATTTTGTTTTTGCATATTCTTAAAGTATAATATCTTAAAAATATTGTGTGAAAATTTGAAGTGAATCCGACAAATACTTTTCGAGTTATTCAACAATTAACAAAGGGCGCTCCGGAGCTCGATAACAAAACTTTGAATGCATTTTTCTGAAAATTATTTTTTTTGAACTGGTGATCACTGTAACTTAAAAACCGATTGGTAGATTTCAACAAAATTTATACTGCTTTTGAAAAATATAAAAAACTCGTGCCTGATCGAAGGATTTTTTTTTTTGTCAAAAATTTCGATTTTTTTTAAACAATAATTGTCGGTTTTTTCTTCGAAAACCTGAAAAATATATCCTGAGGCCGCCATATGTTTAATTTTGAAAAAAAGGAAACAGCTTCGATCAGGTACAAGATCGTCTATTAATAAAACTAATTTCTCTTGTCCTATCGATTTTAAATGAATCTCCAAGGACTTGTGATGATCACATCAAGGGACTTCTGGAGAAACGGGCTCCACACAAACAGCGATAACTTTTACAATTACTAACTTTTTTTTTTTTTTTTTGAAATTTTGCTAAAGTCAAGTTGAAACATAATGTATTAATGCTATGTTTTCATTTTTGTAAAATAAAGCAATTGACTAGCAAAAAACAATTATTGAAAATCATCATTTCTCCGGGCCTCTGACTACCACTAACCCCATAAGCAAATGCTTTCACGTTAAATCAACCAATTCTTTGCATACTTCGCATAGTATAGCGGGCTCACCCCTGCAATCTTTTGAAGAAGTTTAAGTCTTGGGCGTTATTAACCACTTTATAAGACGGTCATATATGCTAGCATTCGTAAACCGATACTGTTCGGCATTTACTAACCCACACACCGTCAAAACATTGTATTGAGCTTTTGTTACATCGAAGTTAGAGTATGCCGTTGTTATTTGGAGATCGTACCAAATAGGTCTCTCTCATCGGGTTGAGAGCGTTCAGAGAGTTTTTATTCGTTTTGCGCTCCGATCTTTAAACTTTTCAGACGATCTATTCGATCGTGCTCATTTATTATTCTCATTATCATTACTGGAACTATTGATTGTCTTTCCACTCAATTTAATGTTCCTAATAAGAAACTTCGACAGTATAAAATCTTCGAAATTGGGAATAGGTCAGATTTAAATTTGTTTTTCAATTCTTCTGGTGCTAATTCTCCATGGTCATATGGCACCTTAGTCAACCATCTTAAATCATTTTTGCCCCTTGTAATTACTAAACTATTGTGAGAATGTAATTACATACATACATGTCAACCGTCGAAATGAAATGGTGTGTACAAATTGATTTGATCTGTAAGGTTGAAGGTACCTTTTATCCCAAGATTAGAGATTTTTATTATTTAAAAAAGTTATAGCTTTCATATGATACCAAAAAGTATCTACACTAGATTTTTACATTTTTGTCCACTTTGGACACACTGTGCGTCACTGTGCGTCACTGTGGTGTACTGTGCGTCATTAACGAAACAGTTACTGTTAGATTGAAGTGAGACTAGAGATACCTGCGAAAGTGTGTGTTTTGCTTCGTAACTGCGATCATAATCAAGTTTTTTTATGAACTCTAAATTGTTCTTAATTAGCGTCGATTTATTGGCGTAGGAATACAAAAGGACAAGTAAAGTAGTCTTGCTTTCAATTAATGCAATTCCAGTAATGGCTAATTAATTATAATTCCATGTACATATTTTATAGTTATTTGTTAGCATAATCCAGCTTATATGTATAACACAATTGGTATGCAAATGCGCTGAACTCACTTGCTTTGCTACAAAATTAGAACATTTAATATGTAAATAAAACAAATAATAAATAAGGAAGGGTTTTGCGTATTAATTTTTTTTTTTAATAAAAGGCTTAACATTTAATAAGTCTGCATTATTAGTCCAATAAATATGTATCTATTCTAAGTTAGGTGAGGTTATGGTGGTAGTCAGTCTGCACGACCAACTCACTTAGACCTCACAGGTCTGTTGTGATACCACTAAGCTGCACGGGAACCCCATTTACTTTCCTTCGTGGAACCATTTTGTGGCTCTTATAAAACGTAGAATTGATCCCATCCTCACACCAGATAGCCCTGTAAGAGAATTGAAAAAGTATTTAACTAGACAACCTGCTCTTATTTTTTAGCTAGGGCTGGACAATTGCAAAGGATGTGCTCAACTGTTTCTTCCTCTTCCTCATCTCTGCAACTTCTGCAATATTCATAGTCCGGGAGCCAGGGGTCATTTTAACCTCATCATTTCATGCCGACTTTTAACCTCATCATTTCAGACGCCATACAATGAATGACGAAACCAACCGTCAGCTGGTCCAGTAGCGGTGGGTACGTGCGTGGGATGCTGCGAAACATGTCGAAAAAAAATTTTAACAACTCATTTAATACCGGCTGAAATTTTTTGTGTGTATTGTTGACATTTGGTAGAAAAAAAAAATAGTCAGCTGCCAAATACAAATTTCCGATGTCTACTGGCCTCCGAAACACTTTCAATCTTGTGACATCTTTGTATCTATCCCACGAGTTAGTTCTGCATTCCCTCCTAAGGTTTGCTATATCAGTGGACCACCATAGAGATCTCGGTTTCACTCTTCTCGATCTCGAAGACATGCTGCTTTCGCAGTTTGTTGAAATGCTGAAGTCAGCTCATCAACCGTAGTCGAACTGTGGTTCGGAGTAAATTTGGTATATCGCGCCAGGGAGACTGCTGACTAATGTGGTTTCAAACATGCTCCCGTTTGTGCGTCTGCGATTTACAACCGGTATCTTAAGTACCTTTGATGGGAGAAGGTGTTGACTTTAGGCACTCTCCAGTCTTTTAAAATTAGTGCTCTTCGTTCATTGAACTACACTGCTAGTAGTTATTACAAAAGTAGGGGTATCACCTATGTCGGGGTATGTCGACGATATGTGGCCGATTCCGTAGAAATGAAAAATAGAGTTAATTTCAATTCGTTATAATTTATTCCTTTTACAATTGGGTATTTAATACATACATGAGTATAAGTTTGTATTAATTATATTTATAATAATAGGTAGATATAATAACCTGTGATGTGATGTTCCTATTTAATTGGCGGTATAGCTGGATTTGGGTTCCCTTCGATCTTCCTTGCGCTCTGTGTGCTGTTAGTTATAAAAACTAAACTTTTATGCCGATTTTGGTGCTGTAATTCATTCCTGCATTGTCCTTCTTTCGCCTTTCGGAATTTAAGAGGACAATGCAAGGATGTGTTTGTTTGAAATAAACAACCTATATTACTAATATAAAAAATGCGCTTACCACGTACGTTGGAGTCCCAATTGCTCAGACATGATGATGTGCATTAGCATCTGCTCCCAGTATGAACGGGATACCACGTCTCGAAGCCTCTTCAACTGCACCTCTTATGAGTAGTGATCGAGATAATTGGTAATGAGAAGAAATCATAGGAGTACAAATTAATACTCTTAGTGGTTAGAGCACTTGCACTCACATATCGACATCCACGTCACTGTTTGCAGTTATGATTTCGAGGTTGTAAGAGATTTCGTTTATTTAGAAACCAGCCTTAACACCGATAATTATGGCAGCCTTGAAATCCAACGGAGAATCTCTCTTGCCAATAAATGCTACTTTGGACTAAGTAGGTAACTGAGTAGTAAAGTCCTGCCTCGACGAACAAAACTTAAACTTTATGCATCCCGCCCCATGCCCCCCATGCACTTATGACTCAGAAGCTTGAACGATGGCAATATCCAATGGCGTCCTTCGAGTGTTTTAATGAAAAATTCTGAGGGATATTTTTTGATCATTGCACGTTGGTGATGGCGAGTATCGTAGGCGATGGACCAATGAACTTTACGACGACATAAACATCGCGCTGCGAATAAAAATACAGCGGCTTCGTTGGATTGGTCATGTCATCCGAATGAATACAAACGCTCCGGCTCTTAAAGTATTCGATGCGGCAACTGCTGGTAGTAGCAGAGGAAGAGGAAACCTTCTCTGTGCTGAAAAGATCAGGTGATGAAGGATTTGGCTTCACTAGTACGAGAAAAGAATGACGCGCTTTGTTAAACTCGGCCAGAATCGCGTAAGCGGATATCAACGCTCATCAAGAAGAAGAGGAAGAAAAGGTTAGAGCAAGTTAAGTAGAAAATAAAGATTCCTAAAATTCAGTGTCAGCCAATTCGGTTTTTTTTTTGGATAATGCTGATACGTATCCAGTGATCACATGCATATTTTTTTACTAAATAATTTTGTATGCTTTCTATGTAGTAATAGCTCTTTTTAATTCCCTGAAATAGTTTCGCTAAAAAAATAATAAAAAGTACCTTCATGCGAAATGTGTCCTTAATACGTCAGCGCAACCGTCAGCCTGGCGTCTGCTTTGCTTGCTTGCCAAACATAAGACCGAAGTCATCCTTATGACGCGAAGTCACATAGTCATCCTTATGACGCGAAGCCACTCGAGTCCAGCATGCAAATAGACGGCACGTCCTTAGTGACCCAAAAAGTATTCAACATGACTGCAGGCTTGCTTTCTGGGCCCAGATACGGCATGCCTCTAACAAAGCAGCAAAGGTCATGGGAATGCTAAGCAGATAAATGGCAAATAGCGGTGGGTCAACACAGAGCAAAATAAGGCTAATAATGGCGGCCAAAAACTCAATTCTCTTGTACGGCAGCGAAGTATGGTGAAGTAGCACAAAGCACTGGAGGCTGTGCAACGAACAGCAGCACTCAGAGCTGCCGCACCCTATCCCACTCTCTCTGGCGCTGCAGTCTTTGGGATCAGCGGAGAGATACCCGTCGACCACATGGCCCGGAAACAAATGGACGCGTGGAACTCCACGAAGAAACATGCCATCACTAGCGTCGCGGAACGAAGATTCTAAACCATGCTGCGATGGCAAAGCCGATGGGACACCGAACCGAGTAGCAGGTAAATGGCGAAATTTATTCCAAAAATAGCCAATGGGTCCAAAGTAACATCGGTGAAATGAATTACTTCTTAACTCAGTTCCTCTCGAGCCACGAATACTTCCGAAGATACCTATACAGCGTGGGAAAGGTAAGCGATCCCAAGCGCATATATTGCGAAGCGCCGAGCGATGATGCTGAACACACGTTTTTTGGTTGTGACAGGCGGCTCGCGGAAAGAGATGCTCTGAGGAAACAGATTGGCGACATAGCGCCGAGCAACATAATCAGCAAAATGCTCGAACACGTGGACAGCGGGAACCCAGTAAAGATAAACATCGAGAACGTACTACGGAGAAAAAAGATAGACCTCGGCAGTGCAACAAAGCGAAGCCCCACAAATAGAGGCAAAAGAAGACGAGCACATAACATGAAAGTTGACTACAAATACCGACAACCAGACGTAGGTGAATATAATTGGTTCCTTATGGATGCCACTCTAGGCCCTTCCGAAGTAATGCTGGAAGTAGTGCTGTGAAGGGGGTCTCCCCAGAAGTAGAGGAGGGATTGTTTTAGTGGCCACGCCACTCGACGCTGTAGACGATGGCCGCTGCAAGTGCACTTTGAACCCTACCTCATCCACCATAGCGGGATCACGTAAAGGTTTATGTATACAAAGTTCAGCATCTGCATCAGTTCCTTACTTTTTTCTAACAAAATTGATCAAACAAAGACCTCCCCCGCAGCAAGCGTGTTGTGGTTGTCATCTGCCGGATTGCGCTTTTTGAGGCGAAGGTGCACGCTACCAACTCCCGAAGCCATCCTCCCGAATCGCGCGTAAAGCAGGTCCTCTGCCGGCTCGTTGATCTGGATAATGTAGCCTTGGCCTCCATCAGCAGTTGCTGGTTTTGCCACGCTCAACACTTTTCAGTCGTCTATCGGCACGTCCTTGTTTTGTCTCTGTAGTAGTGGCAGTGCATTTTCCGGTTTTACCACTCGCGGAATGAAAACCTTTGCCTTCGGTATTGCGGTAATGCAGCTGCGATCAACAATTTTAAGTGATGCCCCCTCCCACAGGCCTTGAAGCTTTTTTACTGCTTCCTTTAGCCATGGGAGCGCGGGGTCATCCTTAAATTTTATAATTTTGTTGCCGCTGAACCACCCTGCTCCGTCGAATGCTGCAGTGGGTGCGTTCGGCTCTGCGCCCATTTTCGTAAACAGGGTTTCCAGTAGCTTCATTTCCACTACCTTCCTCCGTTCCTGCGACATTCGCCCCAGCTGGTCACTACGGTCAGTGAGTGCCACTATGAGATACTTCTTGGCAATTTCATTGACCGCTGCCGCTGCTTTCGACGTCGTAGGCCTTTCGTTGTCTCCGTTTTTCGGTTTAGCCATCTCGTGCCTGTGCTTCTGCTTTTTCGATGGAACTAAAGCGAGGCCTTCCGCAGAACGCTGCCACTTGGTGGCTAGGTCTTCTTCTGTTTTGTTCGCATACTTCAGATTGGAGGCTGCGAACATTGGTTTTCCTACGTAGAAGGCCCGGCCATTTTTTATCTCCTCTCTGGCCCAAGCCAACCGAGCGCAGTGGCCTATTTAAATAACGGGGAATTCAAACGATCCACCACGGCAGCGCCCCATGCCGTGGCAAAGCCTTAGTTACTTCCTAAGGCGGTCCATTGTTAGGAAGGCGCTGTTGAAATACAGCCGATCTGGTGAACCCCCTGGCTGCAAACCATCCAATGGGCATGGTGGCGCATAACACCCTGGATTGGGGGGTGTGCAAGGAAAGGAAATAATATGGAATGACATGGGTTTGAGAATAACAAAGGAATCTTCGTCGGTACGGTGACCTTCGCATGGTGATTGGATGGCCACTAAATACGCCGTAAAGCAGATGGATGACTAGCCAATCCCCATATGGAGCTTACCTCTTAGTTCGTGTTGGGTTGGTCCCCATGATATGGGGGTCAGACCACCACTTAAGCCTCATCCCCGCGGCAAGGAGACTAACATGATGAGCAGCAAATAACTTTAAATCGAATTGTAAAGTGAACTGGGGTATTGCGACCCGTGACGTCACGCGCAGGGAGAGCCACTTTTTTATGGCGCACTGCCTGACCTTCTATGAATGAATCTTGACAATAACAAGTAGTTGCATAAATGCCCCATCCCATTTGATGTTGTATCATTCAAACATACATGCATATATATATGAGTGTGTGTGTACACATGCTTACCCTGACTTCATTCACTCTGCGCTGTGTGCACTGATATGAGTGTACCAACATGCAATTACAATATATTTTCTAAAGATTCTTCAACAAACGTGACGTAAAATGAATTTATAAAGTAATTCCATTCAAATGTTATGCACTCACTCGATTTTGTTTTTTTAGCTTGGCTTCAGGATTGAATGAGAGGAAATGAGTAAGCAATCGCTTCTTATTTGGCTATGATAACAAAGTTTGTTCAACGCGCGTGCCTTAAATGCAATATTTTTAGAAAATTTATACATTTTCTAATTGTTTATTAAGCGAAAGTGTTAAATAAAACAAAAAAATATATATTATTTTTATTTTATTTTATTTTTTATTATTATTATTTTATATTTTATACTATTATTTTCTTATTTTTATTTTATAATTATTTATTTTATTTTTTATTTAATTTTTTTCTATTATTTTCTCATTTATTTTATTTTTTAAAATAATATATATTTTGTTTTGCATCCAAATTCCAATCTTGCTGCTCGAATTCTCGACCACGCGCGATACTAGTTCCCTGTAAATCTGCCCTAAGACTTCACTACGATCTGCATTTATGAGTGCTCAGTACATTAATTAGGCCCGATTTACGCGAATCAGTTTTTTTTAATTAGATAATTATTTGGTTATAAACAAATATTCATAATCAAGTTTCGCTAAACTTCGTATAGGGGTTTGCATTAAGAGCGCTCCGACTTAAAAATTAAGTTTAAGCAAAACTACTATTTTCATGCGCATTCGATGTCAAAAGTAAGAAAAACAGTAAGACAGTTACAACTTCCTATTAAAAATTCGTTTGAGATATTAAAAATTTTATATCGATTTTTTTTTTTACTAAAAAATAAATAGGTTATATTGGGTTGGGGAATAAGGTACTTATTGGCAAGTTTGATAAATTATTTTTTCTTAATTAATTCAAATCATTTTTTATATAAAAAACCACGAGCTTTACACTTTGTATTGGTTGGGGAATAAGTTCATAGTGTTTTTATAGTTTTTCTTATTTTACAACGATTTGTTTGAGTTATTTAATTTTTTATTAGTTTTGAGGCTTGGAAAGGGAATACCCTTGAGGCAAAAATCAACATTTTCGACACCTGCTCATCTTTGATTTTCATCGAGGTCAATAAGCTGCCGAGCAGCCCTTATCGACATTTGCAACGTGTGTGGAGACGGTGTCATAGGCGAGTCTACCGCACGAAAATGGTTTGTAAAGTTAAAAAATGGCAACTAAGACGCCGATGACACGTCCCGCAGCGGAAGGCCTTCTGAATTCGATGAAGAACGTCTCAAATCACTTTTGAAGGAGAACAGTTGCGAAACCAGTCGTAAATTGGCAGAAAAATTGAACTGCGATTATAAAACGATTCTCAATCAGATTCATTTAATGGGATTTACCGAAAAATTGGGAGGCTGGGTGCCTCTCGAGCTCAACGAGAAAAACCAAGAAAGTCGCCTTCAAATTGCTTCACAGCATCTCGCCCGCCATCGAGCAACACGCGGTCATAAACAGCGCTTTTTGTACCCAATCGTCGCGGGAGAAGAGAAATGGTGCCTATGTGTACATCAATATTAAGCAAAGAAAGGAGTGAGTGGCGTATATTCTGACGCCAAAGTTGAGAGTCAAGCCGGATCTTCATCCAAAGAAGCTTATGACCTGTGTTTGGTGAGGCTGGTAGGGCATGGTGCACTGAAAAATGCTCGAAAAGAATGCCACGGTCAACATGGAGCTATAGATTGCCCAGCTATAGCGCGTGAATGAGACTATTCGACTGAAAAAGTCTGATCGACATGGTCAAACCATACCCCTTCACGTCAACGCAAGGCCCCATGTTGCACAAGTCGTCAAAGCCGCAGTCCAAGAGCTCGAATGGGAGTTCCTTCCGCACCCGCCGTATTTTTCGGACCTTGCACCGAATGATTATCATCTTTTCTGCACCCTGTCAAACCATATGAAGAGCGTTTCTTTCGATAACAAAGAGGTCCATAAAAACTGGCTCAACAACTGCTTTGACACCAGACCAGACGATTTTTGGCGAAACGACATCAACAAATTGGTCGAGATGTGGGAAGAGGTTATAAACAGCAATGACGAATGTGGTAATTTTGGATATAATTATTGTTTTTATATTTAAATAAATATCTTGGAGAAAAACGCTACGAACTTGTCTCCCAACCCAATATTTAAATTCTTTTAGCTACCTGACCTTGAAGAGAGAAAAATTATTTTGGGCGGTAAGATGTGACTTCGTTAGGACTTTTCCCTGGCTTTGGGATCATTTTAACTTCAGAAATTTTCCAATGAATTAGTATGTATTTAAATTCAATGCATGCATTCATTTTCAAAGCGAGTTTGATTAGCGCTTTGTAAGATAAGTTCTTTAGCACTTCGGCTGTGATTAAGTCAAGTCCTGGATATAATTGAAAGATAAGAGGTATTAAGGGGGTTTTGAAGGTTAGAACTTCGAAAGTATAGGATCTTAAGAATATACAGTGGGATTTTCAAGCGAGAGCGGCTTATAAGAGCGGTCCACGCGCTCCTGCACCTCAAAATTTTAAACTCATTTACCTCGAAGCGACTTCTTTCGGACTGGTGTTGTCAAAAAAAACTAATCGTCTGAAATTTGATTTAGTTGTTCACAACATCAATGACAATTGCCCGTGCTAGAATCATTTTTTTGAGAGTCAAATTCAAAACCGCGCCATTTTGTCAAAAATTTTTTTTATTCTAGTACGGTACATAGCTACGAGGAGTGCCTTTTATTTCGCAGGATTTGGCAACCCTGGTGTTGCAATCTGGCAACTGGCAGCTGTATCCCAAAGTTTGACATTTTCTGGCTTTTACGTACTCAGAACGTTTTGAAATACCAGCGCTATTTGTGTTGGAATTAAATCGAGAACATTTTCGTGCGATTATTTTTTACAACTTTCGACGTGGATTAACTCAGCAACATTGCATGGATGAACTTAATTTATTTTTTGGCGATGAAGCTCCATCAAGGACCAGTGGTTATCGATGCTATGGTGAATTCAATCGTGGTCGTAGTTCACTCCAAGACGAATTTCGTGAAGGTCGTCCAAAATCAGTTGTTGTTCCGAAAACCATTGATGCTGTGCGCGAACTGATATTGCAAGATCGTCATGTGACCTATCGTGAGATTGAGACAATCTTAGGCATTAGTGGGACCAGCATACATTCAATATTGCATAAACATTTGACTGTCAAAAAAATTTGTTCGCGTTGGATCCCTCACAATTTGTCAATCGCTCAAAAAAAGGCTCGTGTCGATTGGTCGAAGGAAATGCTCAAAAAATACGATCGCGGGGCTTCGAAACACGTCTATGACATCGTGACAGGTGATGAATCATGGATTTACGCGTATGAGCCCGAAAGTAAACAGCAGTCGACAGTATGGGTGTTTCAAGATGAGCCAAATCTAACAAAAGTTGTTCGCGCACGAAGCACTTTCAAGCAAATGGTCGCCTGTTTTTTCGGAAAAACTGGACATGTCGCAACCGTACCACTAGAACAACGCAGAACAGTAAATTCTGAGTGGTACACAACCATTTGTTTGCCAGTTGTCTTCCAAGAAATTAGGAAAACCAATCGCCAAAGACGGATCACTCTTCACCAGGACAATGCGAGCTCTCACACATCGTCTCAAACAACTGCATTTTTGAGCACCCAAAACATCGAATTAATGGGTCATCCGCCGTATAGTCCTGACTTGGCACCGAATGACTTTTTTTATTCCCGTACGTAAAAAACAAACTGAGAGGTCAACGTTTTCCGACACCTGAAGGAGCGGTTGCGGCATTCAGAATGCATGTTTTGGAGGTACCTCATTCAGAATGGCAAAAGTGCTTCGACAATTGGTTCAAACGCATGCAAAAGTGTATAGATCTTCATGGAGAATACTTTGAAAAACAATAAATTGATTTTAATTTGGTTTTTGCGTTTCAGATAAATAGAAGAGCCAAAGTAGACAACACCGTCCAGGTCCAATTTTTCGGGAGCGTCAATTTCAGCGCCAATTTTTTTTTTTTAAATTAAAAAAAAATATTTTTTTAATTTTTGTATGTAAAAGAAGTTATATAAAAAGTCTAAAAAATTTAAATATCGTTTTTCATTTTTTTTTATTGTATAAAAAAATTTCTGAAAATACTTTGAACTTTCGATTTCCAGACCCTCCGGTACCCCTTAATAAGTATTCCTGCCAAACTGAGCAGCCTTACTAAGATGGCCGTTATGCATTACTGAAGTTCGAGCACACCTATTGGAAACCCTTTTGTAATTAATCGCATATATAAACATTACTGTAAAAAATGCATATCGAAACATTAAGCACTCCAGGTTCGCTGCCATAACAGCCGAAAACCACTTACTCACAAAAGGTAAATAAAAAACAGTAAAATACCGGGGACGTTCGATAAATTTACATAATTAGCCTTCCTAAAAGTTTCCGCTACGAAATGTTTAGTCTCATCACGTTGGCTATAACTTTGCGCATTTAAGCAAACCGCATATGGCACCACATGCACGTATTGCATTTCCACAGCATTTGTTGAAGCAGCAGTTACTTCATATCGATTAAATTTATTAGAATTGATTTAACATTAGAAAATGAAATTAAAGTGAGAATAGACTTAACAACTTGCAACAAGTCTACAATGAAAAAAGCAAAAATCATACTTAAGGTATAGAATAGAATAGCGCATGTTTACATACATAACTATTTATTTATGTGTCTATAAAAAATACAATTCTACATTTGCAAAAAAAAAACAACAAATACTTGCTTTTAACCTTTGCGCGCGCACAACCCCGCACAGCCGGCCGGCTATCTAAAATAAGCAGCTTGACAAGTATGCAAGTGACTAAGTACGTACATAAGTGCGAGTAATAGCATGGCAGTTAAATAAATACATCGTTATTATTAAGTTTATAAAAAAGCCACAGCGTTTCAAGATTTACCACAGTCGCGTCTGATATCTCGTTACTACTAAAACGCTGCTAGATTTCGTCTTACTTACTATCCTAATATTTTAGTTGATTAAGGAAAAAGCGTTTCGATTGTTTCGAATTCGTTTTTTTTTTTTCATTTCTTTGGTGCGCTCAACTTGAAACTTAACAGCAATGTTTAACAGTGGCTTTACGCGCCCATCAGCTGTGCTGAAAGGACTTTTAGTTGTTCTTGCATGTGTGAGTGGCGCTCAATGCTTAGACTACTACACAGAGAAACGTAAGTGGGAATGTACAAAGCAGGATGAGAAATGTTAATGGATTGGAAAATAAAAAGGAATAGTTAACACATACATAAATGCATACAAACAGGCATATGTTAAAATAAAAAAAATAAAATTAGGGCGAACGCGGTGTTTGGCTGCGCTCCTCCTTCTACGAGTATTTGAGCTGTGCCTCTATGCTCTACAAGTGCATAGAAACATGGACATATGTATGTATTGTAATGGTATTTTCATTATTAAAACGTGAAATTTAAACTGAAAACAAAATTCTTAAGCTGCAGAGTAAAGCCTAAAAGCAATAATCGTCAAGCGGCTTTGTGAAATTTCGTTGTAAAATCTAAAACTTAGCATGAAACTTGAATTTAATTAATTTTAATTGAAAATTTAGTTCGATATGAGTAGGTACTAATTCGTTTACTACTTTTCAAAGTGTTAAGTGTAGAAATAATTCATAATGCAGTAACAAAAATACCGCCAATTTTCTGTTCTTAATTTGTTGTGTTACGTAATTTTTCCTACCACTTTGAGGGACGCCAACCAGTGGTTTTTTTGGTTCACCAACCCGCGCAAATTAAAAAAAAACGCGAGATTGGCAACATTTAAGTAGCTGAACAGACAAAAAAAAACAAAAAAACGACCTTTAGAATTTTCATCTACAGGCTTTTTTTTTATCTATTCTCACAAAAAAAATTAGACAGAAAGTCAAACGTGATTCAAAGTACATGGTTGTGAAGGCCAAACGAGCTCTGGGAATAAAAGCATCGGAATTAGAACATTCACCCCTTTCGGTGTAGTATTAGGAATGTTCGTTTTGCTAATATTGGGCATCCGTTTATTTTATAGTTAGTCGACACTCTTCTGACTAGGAATCTTAATGCAATTTGCTCAATGAAATAATTTGAAATATTTTTTTTATTATGTTATCTAAGTAGGTATATATAACTTTTTTATCATTTTTATACTCGCGCAAAAATTTTGTTTGGTCAAATAACGAAATAGACATACAGTTATGTGAAAAGTAATAGGAACGCATAGCGATATTTCATAGGAACATACAAAAAAAGCAAAATTTTCAATTACTTTTTTTCTTTTTTTTTTTGTGTAAATATTTTATTTGCAATCTATCTTAATACATTGATATTCAGCAAATTAGGTCTTATAATCTAATAGCAGCGGTAGTATTTGCACAAATGCAAAACTACATATAAAATTACGATATTTGTTCAAATCTTATATCTTAAATGTATTAAATTTCATTTGTACTAATGAGTTGCTTATCTTCATATAGGCACTTATGTATTTTGTTTTTTATTTAGTGTTTAATAAATAATTTAATTCAGCAAAATTAGAGAAATGGCAAGCCTAAGATATGATTACGCCTCAGTCGTATTGTTTCATTACTTGAGTCTAATAAGCATATAGCATTCGTATTTACATGGTTTGACAGCCGTGCAAGATATCTGTTAGAAAAGTTTGGAATTTCACTCTTTACAAATGGGATATCTAAGTCCTTGTGTACTGCTTCATTTGTGACAAACCAAGGGGCGTTAACAAGAGCACGCAAAGTTTTTGATTGGTAGCGTTGCTGGATTTCTATATTCGATTTGCTCGCAGTTCCCCAAAGCTGTATACCGTAGGTCCATACAGGCTTTAAAATTGCTTTATATAGTCTTATTTTGTTTTCAAAACTAAGCTGAGATTTGCGACCAAGCAGCCAGTGCATTCGCTTGGTTTTATTTTTAAGCTGCTCTTGTTTGGCCTTAATATGGGATTTCCAAGTAAGGCGTCGATCTAAATGCATTCCTAAATATGTCACATTGGTATTCGTTGGTATTACAGCATTATTTAAAAATATTCTAGGGCAGTTATCTTTTCTTAACGTAAAGGTGACATGGGTAGACTTGTCGGAGTTAACTTTGATCCTCCATTTATCAAGCCAAATTTCTAAAATATTTAGTTGGTTTTGCAGCAAAGTGGATGCTCTTGCAGGTGAATCGCTAGAAGCTATGAAGGCTGTATCGTCAGCGTAAGTAGCCACTTCCACTTCTTCTGTTATTGGCATGTCGGAAGTAAATATTGTGTATAGGACAGGGCCCAACACACTACCCTGGGGCACACCAGCGCTTATATTGTATATTTCTGAAGACGCATCTCGGTGTCTAACATAAAAGTGCCTTTCACTCAGATAGGATTGAAGGATCAAATACGAGGGGTGCCTTTTATATGTCGGGATTAGAGAACAAAAACAAATTTAAATCATCGAAAACCACTTTATTGTTTTTCAAAATATTCTCCATGACGATCTATACACTTTTGTATTCATTTGAAACAATTGTCGAAGCACTTTTGCCACTCTGAATGAGGTACCTCCAAAACAAACACCGCTTCTTCAGGTGTCGATAAACGTTGACCTCTCAGTTTGTTTTTTACGTACGGGAATAAAAAGAAGCCATTCGATATTTTGGGTGCTCAAAAATGCAGTTGTTTGAGCCGATGTGTGAGAGCTCGCATTGTCCTGGTGAAGAGTGATCCGTCTTTGGCGATTGGTTTTCCTAATTTCTTGAAAGACAACTGGCAAACAAATGGTTGTGTACCACTCAGAATTTACTGTTCTGCGTTGTTCTAGTGTTACGGTTGCGACATGTCCAGTTTTTCCGAAAAAACAGGCGACCATTTGCTTGGAAGTGCTTCGTGCGCGAACAACTTTTGTTGGATTTGGCTCATCTTGAAACACCCATACAGTCGACGGCTATTTACTTTCGGGCTCATACGCGTAAATCCATGATTTATCACCTGTCACGATGTCAAAGACGTGTTTCGAAGCCCCGCGATCGTGTTTTTTGAGCATTTGCTTCAACCAATCGACACGAGCCTTTTTTTGAGCGATTGACAAATTGTATGAGATCCAACGCGAACGGTCAAATGTTTATGCAATATTGAATATATGCTGGTCCCACTAATGCCTAAGATTTTCTCAATCCCACGATAGGTCACATGACGATCTTGCAATATCAGTTCGCGCACAGCATCAATGGATTTCGGAACAACAACTGATTTTGGACGACCTTCACGAAATTCGTCTTGGAGTGAACTACGACCACGATTGAATTCACCATACCATCGATAAACACTGGTTTAATTCCATTTTTGGACCGAGATGAATCTTTTAAGTTACTGTAAACAACACAAATAGCGCTGGTATTTCAAAACGTTCTGAGTACGTAAAAACCAAAAAATGTCAAACTTTGCGAAACAGCTGTCAGTTGCCAGATTGCAACACCAGGGTTGCCAAATCCCGAAATATAAAAGGCACCCCTCGTAGAAATGTGCTGGCAGGAGTTTTTTTAATTTTGTATAGAAGTCCCACATGCCAGACTCTGTTGAATGCCTGTTGAACATCTAAAAAAGCTGCAGAACAGTATTGCTTCCTTTCTAGCGCATCCCTAATTACATTTACAATTATGTGGCATTGTTCTGGTGTGCCATGTCTTGCCCTGAACCCAAACTGATGTTCGGGAATGATGTTGTGGTCCCCAACTACTGGTAACATTCTCTTCAAAAATATTCGTTCGATTATTTTCGAGAACGTTACAAGCAAACTAATGGGGCGGTAAGACTTAAGAAATTTTTCGAGTTTATTTGGTTTTGGCACCATAACAACAACAGCACATTTCCATTGTGATGGGTAGTGATTTACATTGAGCATGGCATTGTAGATTATTGTAAGGAATTCAATAGCTTTCTCAGGTAGAGCTTTAACTACTTTGCTATCAACGCAGTCATATCCAGGAGCCTTGCAGTTATTTAGTCTAAGTATTTCTTCGGATACTTCACTATTTGATATCTGGCTGATCGGAAAATCCATTTGACTTCATATTAAAAAAAATATTCAAATTCTATTCAAAGCAAAACCAAAAGTCAACCTGTGAAAAAAATTGTGGCTCTTATAAAAATGAATTATTAAGGTGTTCGGGAAACGGTAAGATACTGTCGTTTTTATAGTAAATTCGAATTCGAATAAATTTCTTACAAGTTTTTCTTTTTAATCTCTTTGTCTGCTATTTCTGTATGTGCTAATGAAAACTCTTTATGTTTGAACGCGTCAAAGTCATATGTCTCACCTATTTGTAATAGTGTGGGGCATGTTGACAATATCCCTAAATTGTGGAAAGGTACTAGTTCTCTTACCTGTGCTGACCGTATAAATAGGGTTGTGGGAAATATTTATGCTACATTGCGTAAGCTGAGAGTCTGCGCAACATTCACGCCAGAGAAAACGAGGCGCAAATTATGCCTCTTAGTAGCCTACTCTGAGGTGGTATACAGCAAGTTTGACACCACATCTCGCCAGAAACTGAATGTGGCATTTAATAACGCCACGTTGTTGGTTTTGTTGTAGCAGCATAAACATTCCCCTTACTTGTTTTTGTTGTTGTTGAGGTGGTTGAACATTTTTGAACTGAAATGCTCCTAATTAGTGACCAGCACCGTTTTACTACCACTATTGTTTCCAAATCAGATCCATTTAGTGAGGTCCAAGTATAGCAGGAAATCCTTTATCTCGATGTCTGAGATCTCTTTAATTTGCTGTAGGAAAGGCTTACCGAAGGATCGGAGTCGTGCCCTGACTAGTCCCGGACATTCACATAAACAGTGGAAAAGACTTTCCTTCGCCCCTTGGGTTGCAGTGATGCGTGAAATGTTTGGCCGAGAACATCCTAGCAGGTCATTCGTCCTTTGGATTTTGTATGACGGCCATGTGTTTTTTGTTGTAATACATTTAGGTATTTGCTTCCATCTTCTTTCGGCTAAAGCATGATAGTGTGAAGCAATGGATGCTTTTAGTCTTTTCAGTGGGAGACTGCCACCGCCTCTGGCTGACCAGTTTCAGCTCCTCTCTACACTGTAGGAACAGTTTGGATGAAATGTAGTTGGAGTCTAAGGCCTTAATAGCTGCTTGACTGTCTGAGAAGATAGCTAACCTTGCACCAAATTCCTTGTAGAGTTCTAGGGACTTGCATACTTACACACGGGGAACGCTACTGGAGTGGCAGTCCTTGGCCGGATTTAAATACGGGTCGTTTCGGTAACGTAAAACGTGGTATGTATACGGGATTTGTAGACATGATCATATCTCTGCCTGGCGATCAAGGTTACTGGGCTGTTTCCTTAACAGTTATTTGTCAGCTAGAAATTGCATATTTATGTGCAAACTTACAAGTCACCTGCCCACCTGACAGAGAAGTTGATGCCAGTAAGGTCTCGCAGTCACAACAAATTCATCGTTCCAACATTTAATTACCTAGCATCATCTAGATTATTTTTCATTAACGCT
Organism: Anastrepha fraterculus; assembly: GCA_037575425.1. Taxonomy (NCBI): domain Eukaryota; kingdom Metazoa; phylum Arthropoda; class Insecta; order Diptera; family Tephritidae; genus Anastrepha; species Anastrepha fraterculus. Next base: position 209,707 of record JAYXIM010046130.1, read on the forward strand.
GTTAAAGTGTCAGCTCATTACCCGACACTGTGAAGGCTGGACTTAACAGATTTAACTTCAGGGCACAAATCTATAATTACTTGAAAAGTGTTTGATTGCATTAAATTAGGGCATTAAATTAAACTCTCTGTATTCTCTAATTACTACTTTTGATTTTTTCTTTTCTAAATCCTTCTTTTCTTTTCCTACTGCTTCTTTTCTTCTTATTATTATAGTTAAGTTAAATATATTGGATTGATTTGTTAATCAACTGGTGCAAAAATTTAGATTAAGAAAATTTCATGTCAAAAATATTCCAGTTGTTTATACTATTGTTGAAGTACTATTAAAAGGCCTTACTATTAAAAGTCTTACTATGTACTATTTATATAAATAAATAAATAAATTGAATGATTTTTAATCAGCCTCGTTGGCAATAACCTTTTGTCATATAGCTGGCTAATTATCAATGCCGAATCGATAATTGATTTCATCGAGTCAAGTCCCGAAACTAACGAAAAAAACACGTTTTTTTTTTTGTTCAAAATTAGCTTTATTCATCAAAGTAATTTCCATTAAGAGCAACGCAAGCAGTCCAGCGCCGCTCTGACATTCCAGTGTCACTTTTGTAGAACGATTTATTTTTTGCCCCAAAATAGGTCTCAGTTTCAGCGATAACCTTTTCATTCGAGCGAAAGTTCTTGCCAGCGAGCAGTTTTTTTAGGTCTGCGAACAGCCAGTAGTAGCTGGTAGCCAAATCTGGCGAATACTGTGGATTAGGCAGCAATTCGAAGTTCAATTCATGCAGTTTTGCCATTGTTTCGATTGACTTGTGACACGGCGCGTTGTGTTGTTTTAGGTCAATAGTAAACAAAGGCGGCCAGACCTATATAGACAGGATCGACATTATTCCGATTATAAGACGAAAAAATTTGTTTTTAAGCTCACTCTTCCGGAAATCTTTTGGATTCGGATGAGAAAGAGTTTGAACCGCGCATAGCAACCCAACAGCCTAAGTCTGATTCTAGGGAGCGCCGAACAGCGTTCCTCAGTGTTCTTATTCTCAAGACAGGTTAGGCATATTGGGTCGTCAATAACACTGTGGTACAAAAAAAAAGTTGCAAAAAAACTTTGGATCGGACATGGTGAGGGTTGTAGCTTATGAAAAACTGAAAAGAATGGTATAGGAGAAATTTCCAATACACCCCCAAAATCTCATTTTATGGCCATAAAACCGTTTTTCAGTAGGTTGATGTGAAGAATAACTTCTAACTTCGCCAATTTCCATCCGATTTCGAATTTGCTTTTTTAGTTCGAAAGAACAAAAACAAGCCTTTTTGACAGTGTGTTAACATTTTTTCTGAAATGACAACTGACGAGACTGTAGACGGAAGTATTTGGAATTTTTTTATTTTTTCTCTATTTTTTCAACTTTGACATAATTTTTGCGATACTATCCGATATTGAGGATTTTTTTAGTACCCTACTGTGTTAGTAAATTTAATTTTGCGTCAAATGAGCTATATTTGACTGTAATTGAATTAAAATTAATAGAGTTGTGCGAGTTTTAAGATTTTTTTTTTTTTTTTTTACTAATTTGGTATGTAGGTATAGCTTACGCTAAATGGGAATAAGGACGTATTTTGATGCGTTATTATAGATACGCAATATTTATTGGAGTTTATATGTATATATAAGAGTACACTGTACTGCATACAACAGAACTGGTTAGAACTTACGAAAATATCTGACATATTATAGCACTTTTTTTCAATAGAAATATGAAAAAGCTCCCAAGTGTACCAAAGTTCACACTGTACATTGATTAACAAAAGAAGTTTGTTATTATATGTTAACCTAATTAAAACGTCAAAGTTTTATTGTTTGTTTCATTGAAATTCAAAAGATATAAATCAAAACGTTGCCAGAAAAGTCAAATTTCTCAATATTCTCCGATGATATGGCATCATCAGCCTTATCATAAACCAGATGATTGTTAAATTTGTAAAACGGACGTAAACGGTCATCATTATAAAACTCGAAAGCACATAAAGTATGCTGATGTTGCAACTGTTAAGAACCCCGTAGTCTTGGACGATATGATTGACTCAACTGCAAGTCATGAACTGAAGGAAGTTCAACTCATTGCTGATGATGATCAAACTGATAACAATAAACCTGATGATGAAGAGTACTTTCCGTCTGGTTCTAAGTCTTCAGAACGAGACATTGTATCAAATTCAGATTTTCAGGATCTTTCTCGTGATTTACATACTTCTATCGGGAAGACAATCTGAAACGCTCGCTTCTCGATTTAAACAAAGGAATTTAGTTGATGACGACTTCAGATGAATGATGATGATCGAATTTCTTACAGAGAAGTATTCAAAACTGATGAAGAAATGACAAATGTACCGTACCATACTAAACTTTAAAGGGCCGTTTCCAATGCATTTTTAAGTTTGGAACCAGTGCCGTTGTGTACTGCACCGTACCGCACCGTACCATACCGTACAGTGCTGCACTGCACAATACTCCAATAAATATTATGCGTTTATAATGACACTTGTTATTATTTTCATGCTTCGAAACGCATACCAAATCTCGTAGTAAAAAAAAGAAAAAATCTTAAAACCCACACAACTCTATTAATTTTAATTCAATTACAGTCAAATATAGCTCATTCGACGCAAAATTAAATTTACTATAACAGTAGTGTACTAAAAAAAATCCTCAATATCGGATAATATCGCAAAAATTATGTCAAAGTCGAAAAAATAGAGAAAAAATAAAAAAATTCCAAATACTTCCATCTATAGTCTCGTCAGTTGTCATTTCAGGAAAAATGTTAACACACTGTCAAAAAGGCTTGTTTTTGTTCTTTCGAACTAAAAAAGCAAATTCGAAATCGGATGGAAATTGGCGAAGTTAGGAGTTATTCTTCACATCAACCTACTGAAAAACGGTTTTATGGCCATAAAATGAGATTTTGGGGGTGTATTGGAAATTTCTCCAATACCATTCTTTTCAGTTTTTCATAAGCTACAACCCTCACCATGTCCGATCCAAAGTTTTTTTGCAATTTTTTTTTTTGTACCACAGTGTAATTCGCATGGCATATGGCTAGCCACAGGCAGTACTCTTCCTACTAAGTTTTAAAAGAAAGATCGCTAATTTCCTATTTGGGACTACTATTGGCTACTCTGCAGAAGTACAACTCAGACCAATGCCTTCGATGAGTAGACCTCATTGGCATGTTTGATATTAAAAAAATCTAGGCCAGTATGATTAGAAGCAATCGAGGTTTTTATAAGACGTATGATGATGTATATAACTGATGATGTATAAAACTTTGATGCGTCCGGTTCTTACTTATGGTACTGAAATCTGAACACTGAAAGTTAGTGATAAAAATCAGCTATTGCGATTTGAAAGAACCCTAATGAGAAAATTCAACGGTCCTATTCGGCTTGAAAACGGCTCGTATCGCATCCGTTATAACAATGAAATTGAAAACCTTTTTGGTGGTGAAAATGTAATACGTTTTAGTAAAGGGCAGCGGATTAGATAGATTGGCCACATTATAAGAATGTCCAACGAGAGAATCCAAAAAAGGGTGTTTATTTTGCGTTCAATTGGAGAAAAACAGATAGCCTGACTAAGAAAGAGATGGATCAGACTTAAATACGATGCACGTTCGTAATTGGAGAAATGAGGCAAGAGAGAGACTGAATTGGAGGAGGATTGTTGATGAAGCTATGGTCCACCACAGACTGTGAAGCTAAGAAAGGGAGAGAGATGATTTGAAAGCGAATTAAATTCTCTCAAAGTTCTAGAAATCTGAGCATTGGAAGCGTAATTACTTCTTACCATCCCTACCCAGAAAAAATCGTGATTCCGTGTGCTACGCTGAGAAATATTGAAATTGATTTTTAGAAATGAACGCCGAAAAACTAACTGATTTAGGGGAAAACTGTCCGTGAAATTGCTTTTTAGAAATGAACGCCGAAAAATTAACTGATTTTGTAGAAAATTGTCCGTGTTTTTAAGACAAAATGCAAATTTTGTCATTAATTCTACTTCAATATCAGCTGTTTATGGCTTTGGCATGACCAATCGACAAATGCGGTAATTTTACGGCTACAGTTATGGTTACGGCTACAGTTATGGTTACAGCTATGGCGTTTTATCTAAGGCACCACTAATTGCACCTTAAGTTAATCAAACGTATATTTCAACTGCTGGCAAGTTGAAGGCAATTAATCCAAACACACTTTCTACTATAAATCGAAATTACTATTTTACAGTTATTAAACAGGTTTAATTTCCATCTCAAATTAAGAATCTAAGTATTTAGTTACATTTACTTTTGAGGTTTTACAATTATATTAATTAGCGGCCGGCTTAGCAGCATCCGCTTGTGCGTGACTAACACTCGATATAGTCCGGTTTCGCAGCAAACAATGAAACATTTAATGACAGAAAAGTTGTTTCTAATAGCGGTCGCCCCTGGACAGGCAATGGCAAAACTCCAAGTGATAGAGGTGTGTTCAAAACGTATCGCGAATTTTGTGTTTTTTTCAAAAACTATTTTTTATTTTTTAATATCTATTTTGTCCCCTTCAAAGTAACACCCATGAGATATTATGCACTTATGCCATGAGATATTATGCACTTATGCTTTTTTCAATCTTCGAAGCAGTTCGAAAAATCATTTTTTTTAACTCGTTCAGCTCCTCCTTCGATACTGTGTTTATCTCGTCAATCGTAGCGTAGCGTCGTCCTTTCATGGGCCTCTTCAGTTTCGGGAACAATAAAAAGTCACAGGGGGGCAGATCTGGGGAATACGGTGGCTGTGGCAACATTAGTGTGTTGTTTTTGGCCACAAAGTCGCGCACAAGCAACGATGTGTGAACAGGGGCGTTATCGTGATGCAAGAACCAATTTTTGTTCTTCCACAAATCCGGGCGTTTCTGGCGGATGGCGGATTGCTTGGCGCAAATTGCGCATAACTTGCAGGTAATATTCCTTATTGACCGTTTTACTCTGTGGCAAGAACTCATGATGCACAACGCCCCTGCAATCGAAGAAAACGCTAAGCAAAACTTTTGCATTCGACCGAGCTTGGCGCGGTTTTTTCTGTCTTGACTCGTGCGGCAGCTTCCATTAAGATGATTGAGTTTTACTTTCCACGTCATAACCATAAACCTACGAATCATCACCAGTTATGATCCTCTGGAGCAAATTTTGGTTGTCGCGGACAGAGTCCAACATCTCATTAGCATATTCATGCGATGCTGCTTTTAGTCGAAATTGAACAGTTTTGGTAGGAATTTCGCAGCGACCCGTCTCATGCCCAAATCATTGAAAAAAGTCGAACGGCACGAGCCAATCGATGTGTCTAGGTCCTCAGTAACTTCTTTAACGGTGATTCGACGATTGGCCAATACCATTTTCTTCACTTCATCAATTTTTTCGTCTGTTGTTAAAGTGCTCGGGCGTCCGACACGCTTTTCGTCATTCACATCTTCTCGGCCTTCTGAGAAAATTTTGTACCACCGATAAACGTAGCTTTGGTTCGAAGTATGACACAATCAACATTCGCAATGCATCCGCGCACTTAATTTCGTTTTCCTACAAAATTTGAAAAGGTAAAAATCGAACACTAGCCTAAACACGTGAAATTAACTGAACATTCAAAATGGCCGAACTCGTCGGCATGGGTGAGAGACATGAGTACCAACATATCGCCACAAAAAAATCGAAATTCGAATATACGTAACCTGCGAAAATTCAAATTTTGAACACACCTCGTATTTCGCCCATAAAAAAAATACTCATAAAAACCATATGCCGTTCGTAGAAGGCATAAAAGTGTGGAAAAATAGGAGGTGAGTCGATCCATTTGTTTAAAAATAGGAGAAGATCTGGGTTAAGCGCCCAACAACAAAGGGTCAACTATACAGGGTGAACGATATGAAGTGTTACTTATTCAAAACACCATAACTTTTTTGTGTGAAATTAGTTTGTTCAAAAATGATTACAATTTTAACATATATTCACTTTAGCTCGATATGACCACTTTTTGCCTTGACTATAGCCTTCAAACGGTCAAATGACCCATTCTCGTATAAACGGTTTTTTCAGCGCATCCATACTGGCAAATTTTTTAGTCCTCACCTTGCTGTCCAAAATGGGCCAGATGGAATAGTCCATCGGATTTGCGTCTGGCGAATTCGAAAGCCATTGTGTGGACGAAATGAAGTGTGGAACATGATTTTTTAACCATTCTTGGTTCACACGAGCTTTATGAGACGGTGCCGAGTCCTGTTGGAACGTCCACGGTCTACGACCGAATTGTTTGCGTGTCCACGCTCTAAAGCAGCTTCTAAAACATTTTCCCGATAATAAGTCGCATTCACTTTGACACCAGGCTCGATAAAAACGATTGGAGAGCGTCCATCAGCTCTGGTCACTGCGGCCCAAACCATTACTTGCGATGGGAAATTGCTTCGAGGGGCCATACGTAGGCTCAAATTCTCGTATGAGCGTTCGGTCAAGTAAACACGATCGTTTTGAGTGTTTATGAACTGCTCAATTGGGAATTTTTTTTCATCAGAAAACGCAATGTTAGGAAATTCGCAACGTTCGTGCAAGCGCAACAACTCCTTTGCTCTTTTGCACCAAACTTTTTTTTGCTGTGGTGAAAGATCGTGTGCTTTTTGGAACTTGTAAGCCTTGACCTTGAGCTCATTTTTCAATATGCGTCGAATGCTGTCTTGCGATATTTTCAGCTCTTTGGCCATTTTTCTTCCACTTCGACGTGGATTTCGTTCAAGTCGAGCCTTCACTTTCCGAACCATTTCTGGCGTTGTTGCGGTTTTTTGGGTCCACCTCCATAGCGTTTTGCAATGCTACCAGTATCATTGTAACGTTTTATAGTACGATACACAAACATTTTATTCACTTTGAGGTGACTGAGCTCACGAAGATTGCTGGTTGTGATTTTCCAGCCAAATATAACGCAATCACACTATTACGTTTGAATTCCATCACAGAAAAAAAATCAACAAAACTGAAACGCAAATGCTTTTTGATGGCTTATAAACAATATATTGAACTGTCATTGGAACAATTTTGACGTTGATGTCATGAGCTGTTTTACAGATACAAGCAGTGTGAAGTTGGTAACACTTCATATCGTTCACCCTGTATATTTGTATATACACGCGGAAACAGATGTAATTGAGATGTATAGAATAACAAAATATTCAATAATAAAATACGTAAATACAGCTTGATCACTCAGAATTTAACATTTGACATCAAATTTACTTTTCAAATGCAGAGACAGGCAGTAAAAATTATTATTACATATGCACATACCTGCCTTAGTCATTGACTTGCCATTCAATAGGCGGTCAATAGTAATCAAACTCAATTGCAATTAAGTACATATTTGCTACTGAAGGTACGCTTATTGATTTAATGCCGTTACTCAACTTTAAAATGTAAACTTATTTCATGAAACTCACCTCAAATTGTGGGTATGGCGCCAAATGACCGGAAACTATGTGCATATTGATTTTTGTTTAAATAAAGACGAAGCTAAATGCCAAAAGAACATAAATATTGCACGTACACACACATATAAAGGTAGATTATTTTAAAACTGCAAATAGACTGTTGTTCACATAGTTGTATGCTAAATATTTATTTTCTGTGCCGACGTGAAGACACTAAATTAAGCAAGCAACATTTCTGCTGCGAAAAAAAATTCTTATACCATAAAGCACTTTTTTTATTTGGAGGATTGGCTGGGTAATGTACATCTTGGAGCTTTACTTGCTCCCCAAAATTAAAGTCAAAATTGAATTTTTCGATATCAGTCACCATCAAAGCTATTTATTGTTTGTCGAGCTGTGTGGCGTGTGTTGGCAAATTGTATTAAGCGGTAGTCTCCTATAAAATTTTCACGAGCTATGAGCATCACAAAATCCATTAGTAGCTCGTCATTGACGCTTGCGGTACCTCCAACATTGTCTTTAAAATACGAAACATTAGGTTGGGGAATAAGTTCGTAGCGTTTTTAACGAAGACTTTTATTTAAACAAAAAACAATAATTATTAGGTGCGCAACTAAGTTCTCGCTGTTTTTTTTTTTATGAAAATACCACTTTATTCTGAAAAAATGGTTACAAGTGAATCATTGAAAGTATTGCACATCGCTGGCTACTACTTTTTCCCATCTTTCTGGTAGAATCTCGTATACCGTCGCGGTAAAACTGTTTATCTTTTGAGGATATCCACGGATCAAGCCATTTTTTGATGTCTTCATATGAATGGAACTGCTGGTCAGCTAGACCATGTGCCATCGATCGGAACAGGTGATAATCGGACGGCACAATATCTGGCGGGTGGGGTAGGATTTCCCATTTCAGTGTTTCCAGGTAGGTTTTAACGGGTTTGGCAACCTGAGGCCGAGCGTTGTCATGCTGTAGAATCACCTTTTCATGCCTCTCGGCGTATTGCGGCCGCTTCTCGCGCAGTGCTCGGCTCAATCGCATCAATTGAAGTCGATACCGATCCCCTGTGATGGTTTCGCTTGGTTTTAACAGTTCATAATAAATAACACCAACTTCGTCCCTCCAAACAAATAGCAGAACCTTCGCAGCATGAATACTACTGTGGGCAAAAAGTAAGGTGAATTTATTTGTCAAACTTCGCGGGATTAAAATTTCGTTCTAGTTATTTTTTTCATGAGTTGGCAGCACTATTAATAACATCTGGGCCAACTTTCATCTGAATTTCATTATCAGTAATATATTTACGCTTGTGTTTACCAAACGACCAAGAGTGCATTTTTCGATTTTTACAATGTCTGATTTGATTGAGCAGAGAAGTGCCATCAAATTTTGTTTGCGGAATGAAACTTCGGCTGCGGAAACGCTTAGCATGTTGCAGGAGGCATTTGGTGATTCGACCATGTCGCAGAAAAAAGTTTATAAGTGGTACAAAGACTTCAAAGAGGGTCGAGAACGTGTTGATGACTTGGAGCGCTCCGGACGACCATCGACGTCAACAGATGACCAACACGTCAATAAAGTGAATGAGTTAGTGCTCAAAAATCGTCGGTTGACTGTTAAAGACCTTACTGATATGATCGGAATATCAGAAGGATCTGTGAAAACCATTTGGAAAGACCATTTGGGCCTACGAAAAGTCAAATCTCGTTTGGTACCGAAAACTCTCAATTTCTTGGAAAAAAGTCGTCGCGTTGATGTGTGTGAAACAATGCTTTCAGACTATCAGGGCAAGCTCAAATGCATCATTACGAGAGATGAGACTAGGATTTATGCTTACGACCCTGAAACAACCGACCAGTCAAGCGAATACCGTGCTAAAGGCGAGACCAGACCTAAAAGAGCACGTCAAAGTCGTTCAAAAATAAAGGTCATGATGACAGTTTTTTTCGATTTTCGTGGTGTGGTGCACTATGAATTCCTTCCACCTGGCCAAACTGTTAATGAGGAATATTATTTGAGCGTTATGCTTCGTTTACGTGAAGCAATTCATCTAAAAAGACCAGAATTATGGGCCAACAACTCTTGGTTTTTGCATCACGGTAATGCACCGTCTCACACTGCACTCGTTCTTCGTGACCATTTCGCCAAAAATTCCACGCATATCGTTCCGCAACTACCGTATTCGCCTTAATTGGCTCCGTGTGACTTCTGGCTATTCCCAAAACTCAAGAGACCACTCCGGGGAACGCGTTTCGAGTCGATTGAGAAGATAAAAGCTGAATCGAAGAAGGTGTTGATGGCTATACCGGAAATGGACTATTTGGCATGTTTAGGGGATTGGAAAAATCGTTGGCATAAGTGTATTTCATCGAGAGGGGATTATTTTGAAGTGGATAAAATTGATTTACAAGAATAAATAAATATTTTTCACTTTACAACCAAATTCACCTTACTTTTTGCCCTCAGTTCGGCCGAGGCGAATAGATAAACAAAGTCCTTCATCACTTCAAATTCGCGGTTATCAACAGTGACGTGTTGCCGAAGACGCGAGCACTTTTTGAATGTTGGCAGCACGTACTTTGATTTACTCTCGTCCATCGCAGTACCCACTTTTTCTGATTTCTTCGTACGTTAGCATTAGCATGACACTTTTCTAGTAGATAGTGCCAAACCGATTCAACTCAGCAGCACGAATAATTTTTCCAATAGGAGATTAAAGAAATTACACGAAAGAAATCGCCTTGTCTGAAAGAACGGTTTGCTATAGAACGGCTCAACGGCATTTTACACCGCCAGTTTTGCGGGAATACCAAAGTCAGACGTAGCGGCGTAGGGGCAGTTTCTGTTTGTGTTTCGAAAGCAGCTTTAAAATCAACAAAACGGTGATGTGTGTCGATTTGTCGTTTGTGGGTTTTCTCCAGGATTTGACGTATCGTGAAGATCTGGCCAATAGTAGACCTACCAGGTCTGAAGCCGCACTGATGAGGCCCAATCAGACGATGGGCTTCAGTCTCTCACATAATACACTCGATATGACCTTGTATATATATGTAATTGGTGCGTACACCCTTTTTGGGTGTTTGGGCAAGCTGCTCCTCCTAATTGTAGCGTTCGTCTTGATGTTATTCCACAAATGGAAGGACATACAGTTTCAAGCCGGCTTCAAACGGCTGATGTGTTTGTAAGGAGCTGAGGAGCTTCATGGCAGAAAAACACTCAGAAGTTTGCCATTGCCTGCCGAGGGGTGACCGCTATTAGAAAAAACGTTTTCTTCTATTTAGTCTTTCACCGACATGCGAACGTACGTTCTCTCAGAATTCCGAATGGTAGTCACGCACCAATCCATTCGGCTACCGTAGCCGTCGATATGACTTTGTACGCGCCTTTAATAAGGCTAATCCCACCGTAATTTTCGCAGTTTGCATGAACTCCCTTCTTGAGGATTAAGCAGAGCTCGCTTAGGTTCCAGTCGTCCAGCATGCGTTCATCTGACAATGGTTTGCAGAGCAGCTGGCTGAAATATACTGCAAGATTTACTAAGAGGGTTGATACAATTAAAAAAAAAAAACTTTTACTCACCTTTTAATCTTAAACTCTTCTAACCTCTGAAGGAATTTTTTGAAAGAAAACATATTTTGAAAATTAATTTTATTCATAAAAGACTCGCTTTGTGGAGTTATTTTCAAATCTGTGCAGCTCACGTAAATCCTAATATTTTTCCTTTGCAATATCGGCTATCTATTTGGTCTTTGTCTTCGTGTTTGATATTATTCAAGATGTTGTGGATTGCCCCTCCCTTCTGGAGCGCGTCTATCTTTACACCCCATTTAGAGCGCTTTGTAATTTAGATTGTTTGAATATTGACTTTATAAAAACTCTTTCCGTGTATGTAGCGGTTTACCCTCGACAGGCAATGGCAAACCTCCGAGTGTATTTCTGCCATGAAAAAGCTCCTCAAAAAAACGATTGCCGCTTGGAGCCGGCTTAAAACTGTAGGACCCTCTATTTATGAAATGGCATTAGTAGTCTAGTGCGTAAGTGCACTAGCCTGCCATCCCAGAGGTTGTGGGTTCGAATACCACGTAAAGCACGGTCCTCGCATTTTCCAAACTTACCTAGTTTCTATATAAACATATACAAAAAAATTAATTCCTCAACCCCAACAAACACCTTATGCTTCCAATCTATGATACTTGCATTGTGGCTGTTAAAACAAGCACAAAAATAAAGAAAAAGACACAGTTACGCATTGCATCAGTGGCGCCAGCAAGAGGAAGCAGGCGACCGCGGTAATAGCGCAGACACACCACTTTAGCGAAGTCTTCAACCATCTGTGCCATACATCTGGCAGAAAAATGTGAGACACAGATGGCGCTCCAAGCAGTAAGAAGGCGTTGTTCCTAAGCAACGACAGGTGGGCATTCCCACTACTTAGGACTAGTAGCGGCGGGGTAATCACCTACCCTGTTAGAAAGCAAATAGAAAAGCAATAGATTAACGAAACCAACGCATGACTGTTTTTGCTGGCAAACTTTCAATTCAATGAATAAATAAAAAATATGTTAATATGTGAAAAACTTAAATTTAAATATATTCATTAATCTGCATACATTTTTTGTCAATATTTCCAGCTTCTTATATGCAGACATGCCGCATAAATGATCCGGAATTTGTCCAATGCTCGACTACCAGCATACAAAAGTTAATGGATCAGTTAGGCAAAGGTACATTTTTTTAAATGAGCTTTAAACTATTTCTAGTTCTTATAAAAATCGATAATTTTTAAGGCATTCCTGAGGTCAATGCAGTAATCGGCCCATTTGATCCTTTGAAAGTTAAGGAAATACAATTTGCACAGGATAATCAAGGCGCAGTGACATTGCACGCCAACTTAACCGAAATGGTGGCTATTGGGCTATCAAAATTAGTTATAAAGGAAAGCAAGTAAGTGTGATTTTAGCGCTTTGTTGTGGGGTGTAAAATTGTCCATCTGTACATGGAAAAAATACATGAAAATACTTGGATTTATGTTCTTTTTTTTTAACCAATTAAGAGTGAGCAAAAAGGACTATAGCTGGGAGACGAAAATTTACATCCCAAACCTGCGTTTGGAAGGCCAGTACAAAATGGCAGGAAAGATTCTGCTAATACCACTTAACGGGGCCGGGCATATGTTTATTGAAATAGGTATGAGGCTGGGAGCGAATCAGTTTTTCTTCTCTGTTTATACTTCAGTACGTACTTTTTTCAATACTAATTTCAAATTTCTCATCCTTAGAAAAACTGAACATTCTCATGCGCACCAAAACTCGTCTCTACGAAAAAGGCGATTTCACTTTCTACAATGTCACCAAAATACGCATGGATCTGACTCCAGGTGGTGTGAAAACGAATTTCGAGAACATTTTCAATGGCAATAGCAAAGAGGTGGAACGCAGCACAAATCTGTTTTTCAATGAAAATTGGCGAGAATTCTTTGAAGCGTTGCGACCGCTAATAACAGAAACTGTGGAGACTACTTTATTGGATATATTGCAGAAGATCTTCCATTTAATACCGGCTAATTTCTTCGTTGAAGACATACCAAAATCGACGGAATTGTATGCGAAAAGGAAGGGAAATCGAGATGAGAGGCATTAAATTAGTGTGAATTGTAAAATAAAAATAAAAAAAATGTTTCAACAATATTAATAGTTTTATATGATTTGGGTTATTATTGAAATTATATCAGGTTCGTGCGGGACAGATCGTACGAATTTTTACAGTTTATAACCTTAATTATAGACAAACCATAACTTTTTAAAACGAGTTATTTAGTGCACTAATACTGTGTGGTAGTTTTCTAATCGAAACCTATAAACGTGCTTTAAAATATTCGCATATCTTTGCAAAATCAAAAAAAAATTATATGTTCGTACGGGACAGCTCCAGTCTACCACTACTCTGAGTTATAGTGAATTAAGTGAAATTTCAGCTAAACTAATAATATTAACAAGAAAACGAAAATGACATTTGATTGTGATTGTATTAGAGTTTATTAACACAACAAAAACATTTAAAACATATTTAGTTTAAATGGCTTATAGTGTAAAAATGAAAATGTTCGTACGGGACAAATAGTGTTCGTACGAGATGCGTACGAAATTCAGCTCTTAAATTTTGATTTTAACGTTCTCTAAAGGGAAAATTTGATGCTGTTGTTATCTTGAGCATGGCTTTTACATGTAACTTCGCGTCTATTTGCTAATATTTCGTGAAATTTGGATATTCCGGGTATAGGCTTGGACGATTCTCAGGGACGAACATCCCGAATTTTGTCAGCTATTTCGGATGCAGAAATATAAAAAATGGATGTTGAAGGAACTAATGTGGCAGCAACTTTTGCGAAATCATTCGCATTTTGGATTACAGTATTACTTCCTTGGCTACGGGCTTTTTGATTAACAAGTCTTTTTATATTGCCACCGACTCCGTCTACAACTCCCTTACCATGGGAAGTGGCAAAATACTTCCATTTAAATTGTTTGCTATATCTTTCAGAGAGATATACCAATAACGAGACCATATAACGATTTTTGAATTCAGAAGAAGGACCATCACTCCATATAACTTCTTTAATTCTTTCGCCATGATCTGCTGCAAAAATTGTATCATACAAATATGTATGTCACGAAGGCGAATATACTGTCTTTATCTTTTTGCTTTGTATCAGAGCATATCACAAAAGTTTTACATTGTGCCATGAAAAATGAAACAGCGGTAAAAAGAGTAACACTTTCCCTACTCCATAAAGCTGACTGCACCTCGTTTTGATATGCGCAAGAATAAGACATAGCAAAATCAATTTGAAGTATTCTTGCTGTTCATTATTTTTATCGCTTTGGAATGCTTGTGCTTGTACTCTTTTTATATTTATGTGATACATGACATATGGTAAGTCGGATATAAGGTTTTCGTGTAACTCTCCACAACTGATTTCTTCTGTCTTCAGTTTTACTCGTTGATCGTCTCCTTTTTTCCATTGCTTATAAATTATATTTTTTCCTGGGTCATAAGGTATTACTATTTTACTTCCATTTTTACATGTATCGCACACATTTCTCCAACAGCTTGAATCAAGGGCCGTATCACAGAGAATGTTGCTCCAGTAGGAGCTATTGTAGCTTATTTTCAAACACTTCAATTTTAGAATAAAATTCAGATTCGCAATCACCAACAATATTTGAACCAGCCTCCCTGTGTTGGGTTTGGATCAACTTTTTGGCTCTTTGGAATCTCTTTTTTTCTTTTTCGTACTTCTTCCTCTTCTGTATTTCTTCCTGGGTCATGGCTTCAGTTTTTTTTTTTCTCCACTGTTTCACTCTTTCTTTTTCGTTGTTTTTGAAATCTGGACCTTTTTTCCGTTTCTCGTCTCTCCATTTTTTATAACGCGACACGCTATGGTTGTTATTATTTTCACTAATTTTCTCCATTTTTTAGTTAAAAGAAAAACTTATATGCCGTGTTCGTACGGGACAAAATTTAATGACTGAATATTGAACTTATTTGCGATGGAAACTGAAATCAATGCTTTGCAAGTAAAAAGAGCACCTGTAGTTTGCTTTAAATGTAAAGTAATTGAAACAAATAAGTTACTCGGATGAGCACAAAAATAACTGTACAGTGTTAAGTGCGTTCGTACGGGACATCATCGAACCATTTTTTTAAAAGAGCATATCTGCGTTGTTCATAAATAATTTTTTTTTTTAATATTACGTTTCAAAATGTAAAAGTTTGTTCTTTTAACACCAATTATCAGTTTCACGCTATATGTCACACATAATGAGAACTAAGCGCTTAAACTTGACCAAATTTCGATAGAAGAAAATAAAATTTGTATGAGTTGTTTTTGTTGTAATAAAGATACTTCAAACTGAGGTCAAGTAAAAGGTCGATGTTTATAATGAAGATTGATATATTTTAAATACATTAACACTAATATAATCATCCGGAAATGCAATTTGTTCGGCGGTCGAAATTTACCATTTTCCATGGAATGCTCCATCAAAGTTTTACACTGCATATGCATACATCTGAAGTCAAAATAACAAAAGCGCAGCAAATTCCTTGTTTTAACTTTGTTATTTATTTATTTTATTTTATTTATTTAGAAATAACCAAAAACTTCACAAAAATTTAACAAATTTAAATATAGGTATATATATAATTGGCGCGTACACCCTTTTTGGGTGTTTGGCCGAGCTCCTCCTCCTATTTGTGGTGTGCGTCTTGATGTTGTTCCACAAAATTTAAATATACCTAATCAAAATTTCCAGCGTTTTATTCAGAACCTTTAAAAAGTGTATGTTGGAAGTCGCTCACGAATCGCGTTCAATCTTCACAGGAATTCTATTGGGGCATTGTAGTTTGAATCATCAACTTCATGCCTAGGAATATACTCCAAAAGAACTTGCAGGTTAAGTAGGGAGGAATATGAAATTACCCAACCTATTAGGGAATAGTGACCAGCACGGCACAAACACCTGGGTAAATATATTTTGCCAGAGGAGGAAGTAAAACTCAATGAAATAGGACAAATACTAAAATTTATTAAGAAAGTTGGGCTCAGAAAAATGCTCGTAGTGCTGAGACTCTTCATAATGTTAATAACATTAAGAACACTTTTATAAAAACATAAAAAAAGTAAACAAAAAAAATTAAAACTTGGTAACCCGTACCGTAAAAAAAACCAAAAATCAATACCAGCCCAGGATCTCTTATCCAAAAAATGTTTCTAGTATTTTAGGTCCCTTGTTTCATTTTCAGGCAAATTTTGTTTTTGATGCTAATGGGAAGAATATAGATTTAATATGATCCACTGATAATAGAGCAGAGGATTGAAATACATTTTCTCTAAATTGGTATACCGCCAGTTATGAAGATGAAGAACTAACCAACCTTAGATTGTACAAAAACACAACCGTCTCAAGCATCGAAGCCGAAAGTGTGCATAGAGGCAACAGCAAAATGGGATTGATATGATTTTTTTATCGATCTTCGGCTATTTTAAAAATTTTTTAAAATAATTTTTTAGCATTTTAAAATAAAATATACTATTAAAAAAAATAGTTTTTTATAATAATATAAAAAATATGCTTAAAAAAGCAAAATTTCAAAAAAAAAATTTTTTTTTAAGTTTTCAAACAAAAATTAATTTTTTTATTAAAAATTCTTGGGAAAATTTTTTCCTTTGCTGTTTTTTCATAGTTTTTTTCATTAACAGCTGTTTTAAAAAGAAAATATTTTTTTTTTTAAATTCTTGGTAAAATTTTTTCTTCTGTTGTGATTTTCATGCTTTTTTCATTAACTGCTGTTTTAAAAAAAAATATTTTTTTATTAAAAATTCTTGGTAAAATTTTTTCTTCTGTTATTTCTTTCATGCTTTTTTCATTAACCACCGATACTATTCTCAGTAATCCCTGCAAGTCTTGTAGTAGTTTTCTCATAACTTTTCGAGCTCTATACAAATACGTACAGCTACCCCGGTGAATGGTGTAGAATCGACTGATTTAGCTTGTTTTTAATCGAATTATTTATCTCGGTATTGCCGACCAACCTCCCTGGCACAGCGTCATTCAACAGTGAATATGTTGGCCCAGATTTATCCACCATAGCACGCACAGTATGGCTAGTAAGGCTGTTATTATCCTTATTATTTGCGAAAACGGACTCCTAAATTCGGAAGTATTTTAAACGAATTCCAAAGGTTGCTCCTTCATGGACTTCAATATGATAAGAGGTAAGCCTTAACTGGCGTTTTAACATTGCCAGATCACACAAAAATTAAGGGTGAATGGAATTTAAGCCATCGGTGCTCAGAACTTAAAAATTATTATTATTTCCTCCGCAAGGATTCTAGACACTCCGTCAACACTCCTGACTATTCCTTGTACATATGTTCCTTTATGTAACACTTATTTTTTAAATACAGAAATATCCATTAATCTTACCTGTTAAATTTCAATCAAGGAAAATTATGCCCAAAATTCTGTGAAAAAGTATTTGCACTAAAGACGAAGGAAGTCATTGCTTGTTTTTGTTATTCTAATTTAAAAAGAGTTATTATGTGTAAACAAAAACGTATTATAAAATTTATAAAAAAAATTTCGAAAAAAAAAATTTTTAATTCAAATTTTTTATTTATTTAATTTTTGCCATTAAATGCACATATACAAGAAATTCAGCTGAATTAAATAAAATTTCACAAAAAAAATTTCGAAATTTCGAAAAAAAAAAGATTGTATTTAATTTTTTATTTACTTAATTTTTGCCATTAAATACACATACACAAAATATTCAAATAAATTTAAAAAAATTTGGAAAAAAAAATTTTGCGAAAAATGTTTTTCTTTTAATTAAATTTTTTATTTATTTAATTTTTGCCATTAAATGCACAGATACAAGAAATTCAGCGGAATTAAAAAAAAAATTCGAATAACGAATTTTTTTTTTATTTAATTTTTTACTTTTTTAATTTTTGCCGTTAAATGCACATATATAGGAAATTCAGCTGAATAATTTAATTAATTTGGAAAAAAAATTTTTCTTCACAAAATTTTTTATTTCTATATTTTAATTTATGCCATTAAATGCACATATACAAAATATTCAACTAAATTTAAAAAAATTTCGAAAAGCAAATTTTGAAAAAAATGTTTTTCTTTTAATTAAATTTTTTATTTATTTATTTTTTGCCATTAAATGCTCAGATACAAGAAATTCAGCTGAATTAAAAACAATTTGGAAAAAAATTTTTTTAACTAATTTTTATTTAGTTAATTTCTGTCATTAACAAGAAATTCACATATACAAGAAATTCAGATGAATTAAAAAAAAAATTCGAATTTCGAAAAAAATTTTTTAGTTACATTTTTTATTTATTTAATTTTTGCCATCAAATGCACATACATATCAGGAAATTCAGCTGAATTAAATTTTAAAAATTTGGAAAAAAAAATTTTTTTAACTAAATTTTTTATTTCTATACTTTAATCTATGCCATTAAATGCACATATACAAAATATTCAACCGAATTTAAAAAAAATATGAAATCAAATTTTTTCTTTTAATAAAATTTTTTATTTTTTAATTAATTAATTTATTTATTTAATTTTTGCCATTAACAAGAAATTCACATATACAAGAAATTCAGATGAATTAAAAAAATGTCGAATTTCGAAAAAAAATTTTTAGTTTCATTTTTTATTTATTTAATTTTTGCCATCAAATGCACATACATATACGGGAAATTCAGTTGAATTAAATATTAAAAATTTAGAAAAAAATTTGTTTTTAATTATATTTTTTATTTTTATTTTTTAATTTATGCCATTATTTTTAAATTAAATTTTTTATTTATTTATTTTTGCCATTAAGATACAAGAAATTCAGCGGAATTAAAAAAATTCAAATGCCGATTTTTTTTTTTTTAATATACATATACAAGAAATTCAACTGAATTAAAAACAATTTGGAAAAAAATTTAACTAATTTTTATTTATTTAATTGCTGCCATTAACAAGAAATTTACATATGCATGAAATTCAGATGAATTAAAAAAAATTTCGAATTTCGAAACAATTTTTTTAGCTACATTTTTTATTTATTTAATTTTTGCCATCAAATGCACATATACAAGAAATTCAGCTGAATTAAATTTTTAAAATTTGGAAAAAAAAATTTTTTAGTTATATTTTTTATTTTTATTTTTTAATTTATGCCATTATTTTTAAATTAAATTTTTTATTTATTTATTTTTGCCATTAAGATACAAGAAATTCAGCGGAATTAAAAAAAAATTCGAATGTCGAAATTTTTTTTAATTAAATATTTTATTTTTTTAATTTTTGCCGTTAAATGCACATATACAAAATATTCAACTGAATTTAAAAAAAAAATCGAAATAAAATTTTTTCTTTTAATAAAATTTTTTATTTTTTAATTAATTTTTTTATTTATTTAATTTTTGCCATTAAATGCACATATACAAGAAACTCAACTGAATTAAAAAGCTTTTTGCTTCGGAATGGCAGAGTTAAGCATAAATTTATTTTATAAAAACTTTCATAATTTTTTTTTTTTTTAATTCTTAAAAAAATTTTATTTATATTATTTTTGCCATCAAATGCATATATACAATTAATCTAATTGAAATAAAAAACTTTTAGCTTCGGAATTGCAGAGTTAGGCATAAACTTATTTTATAAAAAAAAATGCGTAAAAAATTATTTTTAAAACATTTTTCAAAATTCTTATTTATTTCTATTTTGCTATCAAATGGGCATCTATAAAGAATTCAACTGAAATAAAACAGTTTTATCTTGAAAATTGCAGAGTTAGTCATAAATTTATTTTATAAAAAATTATTTAAAAACATTAAAAAAAATTGCCATCAAATGCCTATATAAAATTAATTTAATTGAAATAAAAGACTGTTGGCTTGGAAATTGCAGAGTTAAGCATACATTTGCTTTATAACAAAATAAAACAAAATTTGTTTTTTAATTTTCGAATTTCTTATCTATTTAAATTGTGCCATCAAAGGTGCAAATCCAAAATAAAAAAATCTTTGGTTTGTTAATTGGGGAGTTAAGGACAATTTTTTTTTAACAAAATTACCAAAACAATATTCTAAAAAAAAATTTTAATTTCTTATTTATTTACTCTTTGTCATTATATGCAGGGGTCTTAACCAAAATCAAAGCTTTTGGCTTGGGAATTACCCCTACAATTTATTATTATTTTATTTATTTATATTATAAAATAAATTCCCAAAAAAAATATTTTTAAAACTTCTTTCAAATGTTCCATTTCATAAATTTGTGCCATCAAAGTTACACATACACGCCATTTTACTGAAATAAAAAACTTTGGGAGTTGGATAGTTACGCACAATATTAATGATGTTCTTATTGAGAACCCGCTAATGATGGATAAGGTATTTCAAAGGTATTTAAAAATGTTTCGTTCGATTTGAAAGCAAAGAATCCTTATACTTTAAGGTTGAATTAATTTATTTCACAAACTTGGATATAAATACATAAACACAGACATGCATAATATAAATTATATAACTCCACATACAGCAACTTCAATGCATGTAAACATGTGCAGTACATATACTCTCTTTTAAGCGGGACTGAAAAAAGTGTCCGCTTATGAGAAAGTGTAAAGAAACGTTAGTCATACGTCATAGGAGCATTAATGTGTTATGAAAAGGTTCTCCCCACAAGATAAAAGAGTTTGTGGTAAGTACAGAAAAAAGAATCAGCATATGAGAGGTGTCCGCTTAAGAGAGGTGCCCGTTAGGAGCGAGTACGCTGTTTATACGCACACAATAAGTAAACTTACATGCCAGGCGCACTAGAATTACAACAATGCAATTACTTAAGTACATATGTA
Organism: Anastrepha fraterculus; assembly: GCA_037575425.1. Taxonomy (NCBI): domain Eukaryota; kingdom Metazoa; phylum Arthropoda; class Insecta; order Diptera; family Tephritidae; genus Anastrepha; species Anastrepha fraterculus. The sequence goes on from JAYXIM010046130.1 coordinate 230,652, forward strand.
AGTATATTAAATAATAAATTAAACATTTATTTAACTAAGAATCGATTGCAAAAGCAAATGGCCGCTTATTATTGCAGTACAAGCACTGTGAGAGTGCGAGTACAAGCACTGTGAGACTTTCCAATTCAATTCCAGCTGCCAAATCAATTATACCAATCCCATTTCTTATAGTCCAGCTCCTTCTTCAAAGCTTCCACATGCGTATGTCTCGTATTACCGTTGCGCATAAAAATGCGACGGTTACCAATCGGCTGCAATTGACGGAAATTATCAACCAGCGCGCCATCCTGCGTATCTTGCAACTGACGGAAGCGGGCAATCTGCGTATGTAAGAAAGAAGAAAGAATGCGTAAAAAACAGGTTCAAAGCCTAGTACAGTTAAATTCAGTTCCACTTGTATAAATACCTGTTTCGGAGATATGGGTATGGGATCGGGATAGAGCACCCATGTAATGGCCTCCGAGCAGGGTGGCGTTGTAAGTGAACCTGTAATTAGAGCAAGCAAACAAAGATGTGAATTAATTGCAATGTAAGTTTACAGCGGGGGAATTTGTAAATACAAATCGCTCATTTGTTGGCATAACTACATAACTCACTTAACAAACATTAAAATAAATGCGATAAACGTAGCTTCAAAGTTTTCATTTTATTCTGTCTCCCCTAAGTAAACGTACGCACACCTTTTCTTCTAATGAAAGCACCTCATATAACAAATAGATCCATGATTGCTATATACAAAATAAAAGATTAATTGGTGTTCGTTTCGGCACGCTTATTCCAAAAAAAAAAAACATTTTTGGGTTTTGCCATTCTTCCAGCAAACGAGCAATATGTGCACATACATACATATGTAGGAATTTATTTGTAAAGCAAATTTAGCTCATTAGCTAAAAATTAAATCATATTATTCCGTATGCATGTAGCAACATTGTCGCCAACCATAAAGCCAGCACATTAGCCAGGGTAATAAAATCTCCAAATTATTCTGCAGTCAATCCCACATTTTTTGGTGTGTAGCCACAGTCAGTTTTGGTGGCCAATTTGTATTCATTCGTTGCCATGTTTGGCACTTGTCCACCTGTCAGCGCATGTATATCGGTACATCTACATATCAATTTACATAAATAACTACATCTGATTTTGATCGGACAAGCGCACGTATGTACATGGGGATGTGTGTGTACTCGTGCATTTTCCTGACGCCTGTTCAAATATTATTACGGTGATATTGTTTGCATATTGAATTCTATTTCATGCCATCGATTTTGTTAATTCTACGCTAATAAGCACAGTAACTGGCAGTGTGTATGTAGTATGTATGTATGTATGTATGCTTTTATGGAGGTATGATATGTGCTTGCCTTAGCATTCGGGTGGGATGGTAGCAATCGATGTTTGCCTCTCAAATAACTTTAATTCATGTATAAGTAAACATATGTATGCATATATGGAATATTTAAGCATGTCATCATCATCAGGTAGCGATTACAGCTCAGGGTGAGCTTTAGCTTCATCCACAATCCTCTTCCAATCTGCACGGTTCATAGCAACTGATCTCCAGCTCCTAACTCGTAGCTTTTTTCGGTCGGCTATGGCTTGGTCAAGCCAGGTTAACCTTGGACGTCCTCGGGCTCGGGTCATTAGACAATTCGTTGATAAAAAAGATTTTTGGGGGCGGCTGTCTTCCATGCGCACAGTGTGCCCTAACCACCATTTATGCATGTACATATGTCCACATTTTTAAATTTGTCTGCATATACTTACAAAGAACTCGGTAGATAACCACATAAAGAGGCCACTCACAGGCATTGTCAATATATAAAAGTATGTGGCCAATCTCGGGGAAAGGTTAAGTTAAAAATATAAATAATTAAGCACAATTCAGAAAATAACATAAAATTACTAAATGGTTTGCATCGACCTTTTTTAAATTTTTACTGCCTTTTCAGAAAGCTGGTAAACTTATTCCCCTTTTCCCCTTACTTCCAAATTACATCAATGGATTAAGCAGAAGGTGAAATCAGTGGTCGGACTTATACAGATTAGATTAGATTTGTGGGGGGTTGGACAAGTCCAAGCACTCGGTCAGTATACCATTGTACTACACCCGGATAGAAATCAGTAGAAAGAATAGAGATAGGAAAGATAGAAGGTGGATGGTGAAAACGGATAGATTAGTTTGAGGTCACTCTTCCACAAATCTCTTGGATTCATTGATGAATCTTAAGAGATCCGGAAGAGGAAGAGTTTGAACTTTATCCATACTCAGTATATCACAACCCAATATCCTAAGTCTGATTCTGGCAAATGTAGGACAGTTACAGAGAAAATGCTCTGCAGTATCGTCATTCTCAAGACAGGATAGGCATATCGAGCTGTCCACGACCCCCATGGTAGCCATATGCTGACCACAGATGTTGTGCCCTGTGATTACACCCACCAGTACTCTCAGGTCCTTCCTGCTGAGTTTTAGAGGAAGGTCGCTGTTTTCCTGTTTGGTTCTTTCACAAAGCACTTGGCTACTCTGCACGAGTTCAACTCACACCAACGACCGCTGTGAGTAGACCTCATGAAGTCGTCAATCCATAGTTGAATCGATGCGGAATTGACACCCAGAAAGGGTTCAGGGGCTAGTGGCATACTTGGAGAGCCTTCATTTGCCAATTTATCAGCCAACTCGTTCCCTGCAGTACCACAATGTCCAGGTGCCCAAATAAGACTAACTTTGTTGTGTTTTGCAACACTGTTCAATTTTGTTTTACATTCACCGACTAACTTCGAAGAGCAGCGTGGGTTAGCAAGGGCCTTTCAGTGCAGCTTGACTATCACTATAAATTCCAATACTGTTGCCCCGCCACTTTTTCTCAATTAGCCAGTACGCCACATTTAAGATGGCATAGACTTCCGTAAGGAATACCGTGGCCATCTGTCCTGTGTCATAGGAGTACTTAGTGTCTTCGTCTAAGTGCTATCCAGATCCGCTTCCAATCGCTGGTTTTGGATCCGTCGGTGTAGAAAGTGTGGTGATATCCCGTGAATAGCAAGTCTGGACTTCACCATTGATCTCTATCTAGAATCAAAACATCATACTTCCTACCGAAGCTAACGACTGGCACCCGATTGTCCACCGGCATCGAGAACAGTGTGCAGAATCTTTCTCTCGAACACTCCAAGCGTCGCTTCATCGGATGTTGTCATCGTCCAAGCTTCTGCGCCATACGTTAGGACGGGCATGATGAGAGTCTTGTAGAGTGTTAGTTTTGTTTGTCGAGAGAGGACTTTACTACTCAGTTGCCTACTTAGTCCAAAGTAGCACTTGTTGGCAAGAGAGATTCTACGTTGGATTTCAAGGCTGACATTGTTATCGGTGTTAATGCTGGTTCCTAAATAGACGAAGTCTTTTACAACCTCAAAATTATAACTGTCTACAGTGAAGTGGGTTCCGATACGCGAGTGCGCCGACTGTTTGTTTGAAGACAGGAGGTACTTCGTTTTGTCCTCGTTCACCACCAGACCCATTCGCTTTGCCTCTTTGTCCAGTTTGGAGAAGGCAGAACTAACAGCGCGGTTGTTAAGGCCGATGATATCAATATCATCGGCATACGCCAGCAATTGTACGCTCTTATAAAAAATTGTGCCTGAGCGATTAAGTTCTGCGGCTGGTACGATGCTCTCCAACATCAGGTTAAAGAAGTCACACGACAGTGAGTCACCCTGTCTGAAACCTCGTTTGGTATGAAACGGCTCGGAGAGGTCCTTCCCAATTCTGACGGCGCTGCTGGTGTTGAGCAACGTCATCTTACATAGCCGTATTAGTTTTGCGGGGATACCAAATTCAGACATCGCAGCATACAGGTAACTCCTTTCCGTACTGTCGAATGCAGCTTTGAAATCGACGAAAAGATGGTGTGTGTCGATTCTCCTTTCATGGGTCTTTTCCAAGATTTGGCGTATTGAGAATATTTGGTCGATGGTGGGCTTTCCAGGTCTGAAGCCACACTGATAAGGTCCAATCAGTTGGTTGACGGTGGGCTTCAGCCTTTCACACAATACGCTCGCTAGAACCTTATAGGCGATATTTAGAAGACTAATCCCGCGGTAATTGGCACAAATTGCAGGATCGCCCTTCTTATGGATTGGGCAGAGCACACTTAAATTCCAATCGGCAGGCATGCTTTCATCCGACCATATTTTGCATAGAAGCTGATGCATGCACCTTACCAGCTCCTCGCCGCCATGTTTGAATAGCTCACCCGGCAGTCCGTCGGCGCCCGCGGCTTTGTTGCTCTTTAGCCGCGTTATCGCTATTTTCACCTCGTCATGATCGGGTAGCGGAACGACAATTCCGTCGTCAACGATTGGGGTATCGGGATCTTCACTTTCTCGGTGACATGCGCAGCTGTCACTGTTTAATAGGTTCGAGAAGTGTTCACTCCATAATTTAAGATTGCTCTGTACGTCAGTCACCAGTTCGCCGTCTTTGTTCTTACAGGAAAACGCCCCGGTCTTAAAACCTTCTGTAAGCCGCCGAACTTTCTGGTAGAATTTTTGGGCGTTGTTCCTGTTGGCCAGCATCTCAAGCTCTTCGCACTCATGTATTTCGGCCTCTCGTTTCTTCTTTCGGATAATACGTCTCTCTTCCTTTTTCAGCTCTCTGTAGCGATCCCAAATGGCTCGCGTTGCGCCCGATCGCAGAGTGGCTCTATAGGCGGCATCCTTTCTTTCTGCGGCAGCATGACATTCCTCGTCGTACCAATTGTTTTTTCGGGCTCGCCGGAATCCGATTTCTTCTTCGGCGGCGGTACGTAGGGAACGTGAAATGTTGCTCCATTGCTCGCGCATGCCGGTTTGTTGGGCAGTGCTCTCTGAGAGCAGGAGTGAGAGTCGAGTGGCGAATCATCTGGCTGTCTGTTGTGATTGCAGCTTTTCGATGTCGAACATTCTTTGCGTAGGTAGATGCACGTTTTTTGCTGCACAGAGGCGTGTGCGCAGTTTGGCTGCAACAAGGTAGTGATCCGAGTCGATGTTGGGTCCTCGGATCGTACGTACATCTAATACACTAGAAGCGTGTCTTCCATCTATCACAAAAATCCCCTCCTTGCCCACCCTGGCGTTGAAGTCGCCAAGCACGATTTTTATGTCGTGGCGGGGGCAGCGCTCATAGGAATCTTTGTCGCATTTTGAAAGACCATTTGGGCCTACGAAAAGTCAAATCTCGTTTGGAAAAAAGTCGTAGCGTTGATGTGTGTGAAACAATGCTTTCATTCGCCTGATTTGGCTCCGTGTGACTTCTGGCTATTCCCAAAACTCAAGAGACCACTCCGGGGAACGCTTTTCGAGTCGATTGAGGAGATAAAAGCTGAATCGAAGAAGGTGTATTTCATCGAGAGGGGATTATTTTGAAGGGGATGAAATTGATTTACAAGAATAAATAAAGATTTTTCATTTTACAACCAAATTCACCTTTATTTTTACCCACAGTAGTACATATTTCTGTGGCAGTTGATTGTAAAAATTTCCCAAAGATACAAAGTTATGGTAAAAAATGTAACTGCCCGACGGGAGTTTGATGCGCACAGCGAAATGCGCTTGAAAGTGTAAACTCGTTTTTCTCGAAACGACTTTTTCCGGCGCAGTCTGCATGATAACTCATACAGTTTTTAATATTTTTGATGCGTTTTTTTTTTTTTTAATATTCGAAAGTGTTTTATCTATAGTCTGTCGAGCTCGATTTTTGATATTTTTATCAGAAAATTTTATAAACATATTTAAAGTGTGACATTTATGACGTAAAACGCAAAATTTCTTTAAAATGCCGTAAATTGCAAAATTTTGGAAAATTCAAAAACCCGGCTCGACAGACTATAACTACAACTACATTTTACAAGAATTTTTTTTAATTTTTACAGATTCAACAAAATTTCAAGGAGAAATGATGCAGACTGTGGCGCAATCTTTTTTTCAATGTACTTTGGGTCACATGATTTTTTATAAAGGGTTTTCCAATAACAGGTGTTACAGGTGAATGGATTGCGCTATCGAGAGATGACTAACGATAAATTCCAGTTAACACAAGACCTCAAGCCGGCCGAGCATCAACAACGTCGTGTCTTTGCTGATTGGGTCGTTGAAATGCATGAAAATTATCCGGAATTCCATCGAAAAATCATTTTGAGTGATGAGGCCCATTTCCTTCTCGGTGGCATCGTCAACAAGCAAAATTGTCGGATCTGGGACGCACAGAAAATCCAACAGTTATTATTGAAAAGCCTCTCTATCCACAACGTATGACTGTTCGATGCGATTTATGGTCCGGCGGAGTCATTGGACCTTACTTTTTCGAAAATGAAGCTGGAGCTACAGTTACGGTGAATGGATTGCGCTATCGAGAGATGCTTAATGATTTTTTATGGCCGGAATTGGATGGTATTGATCTGGACAACGTTTACTTTCAACAAGACGGTGCTACGTGCCACACAAACAAGGAATAACCTTTTTAGAATATCAAAATAACACCTCTTATTATTTTTATTATTTGTGTTATATTATTATCATTTCCACATTTGCACACATATATGGTACACATACATATATTTGTACAAAAGTTAATTCTACCTTAAGTCTAAGTCTGCCCCCGCAATGACTGCCTCACTTAGCCTTATTTTAATGTGTAATTTTTTTGCTTGCCTTAAGAAAGCCTTTGGGCACAGTTACAAGCTAAACATTTCATCAATACTTGAGCTCAATAAGTTACACGCAAATACGTAAATTAATTTAATGAAGATAATATACATGCAGACAACATTGTTAATACGTCTACGTCTGCCTACTACGAACATTTCATTGAATGATAGCCAATTTGCGGAATAATATATGTATGTGCATACTTACACATACAAACATACCTAAATATGTATATATGTAGATAATCGTATGCAACTTTACATAGATACTACGCACCTATAAATATCTTCATTAGCATTGAGTATTTTTGTAACCTTAATAGAGCAGAAATAATAAAAATATTATTCTTGAGTGGATGTTTTTTTTTGCATTCGGAGTACTATTTGCTGCTTATGTATCTATAATACAGTCGACTCTCGTTAATTCAAACCTGCGATATTATAGGCTGTTGCTCAATCAGCATGGCTTTGTTGAGGGTAGATCTACTGTTACGAATTTAGGGTTATTTGCAATTTTTGTCTTAAAGGAACCCGGTGGTCTAGAGCACGAAAATTTCACATATTTTCACGATTTTTTTTTTTTTTTTGCCATTAAAAATTTAAAAAACGATGTTTCAACTTTTCGGGCTTATTAGTACGTTTATTGAGCGTAAAAAAAAATTTTTTTTTACTTTTGAAACAATATTTATTATTATAAAAATGCCGCTGAAGATGACCCTCTCGAAAAATCGAACCCGGACGGCGTAGATGATTTCGAGACTTCTACTCATCTGAAACACAAAATTCAAGAAGATTCTTAATCAAAAAGAGTGCAGTTATGGTTGGAACTAGAACAAATCGAAAAAATGAAAAATTGACAAAATGGCGCACTTTTGAAAAAAAAAGTTCGTAAAATCGGGTTTTTTTTCACTACTTTTTTATTTAAAAAAATAGGAAATTATTTTAAACGAATTATGATTCTAGTTCCGACGATAGCGATACATGTTGTGAACAACATATCCAAATTTCAAGTGATTTGGTTGAATCGTTTTTTTGTTTTCATCCCCGCCGTGCCGAAAAAAGTCGTTTCGAGATAAATGAGTTTAAAGTTGGAGGTACAGGCGCCCGGACCGCTCTCTACCTAGTTAATTGGCTGTAGAAGCTATAATATTGGGAACTTCCGCATGAAAATTTCACAGTATATTCTAAAGATACTATACTTTCGAAATATCGAAAAACCAAAAAATCGATTTTTTGAAATTTCTAGACCACCAGGTCCCCTTAAACCAATTTGAAACAGGCCAACAATGCGATGCCATATTCACCGTTTTTTCGAAAGCGTTCGATAGAGTCAGCCATAGTATCCTACTTAAAAAGCTGGGTTCAATTGGTCTTCATCCTAGCTTACTCAATGGATTGCATCTTATCTAACAGATAGAACTCAATTCGTTCGTATAAATAACATTAAATCTGATGCCATCAAATTTACCTCAAGCGTACCTCAAGGTAGCCATCTTGGGCCACTATTGTTCTTAATGTTTGTTAATGACGCTCCAGACGTTTTCGAGACATCACGTTGTCTGATGCATGCAGATGACCTGAAAATTTACAGTCGGATAGAGGACATAACAGGCTGCATAAGACTTCAAGAAGATTCTTATGCTGGTAAATGCCAGCACATGTCATTCAGTAGATGCAAAGTTACGATTGACTTCGATTACAAGTTGGGCACTACCACCATCAAAAAAATGTATGAAAAGAAAGACTTGGGGGTCATATTTACATCGAAAATGTCGTTTTCTAAACATATAGACTTTATGTTTGCCAAGTCTAGATCTATGCTTGGCTTCGTAATAAGGAATTCAAAGGAGTTCCAGGATATTTCTACGCTGAGGAATTTGTATTTTTCTCTTGTGAGATCAAACCTCGAATTTCGCATTTCGCATTATTTGGAATATATTCTATATGGGTTCATCTTTAAGAATTGAGAACGTTCAAAAACATTTCACTAGATTTGCTATTCATTCACTTCGTTGGCCTTGCTGTTTGCCTGCATATAGGTAAAAGTAGATGTCTTTTGTTAGTATTGCCAACTTTAGAAATGTGGAAAAAAGTTTCAAGAGTAATATTTATAAGGCACGTAGCTACGAACCATATCAAATGTCACTTCTTGCTGGAGTCAATACTTTTTAATTGTCGCACTCGTAACCTTAGACTCAGCAATATGTTCCATTTACCTCATCACAAGACCAATTTTAGTCAAAATGAACCGCTTGCACGTGGTAAAGTGTGGTTAAATTTTAAGGGTCGATGTTGAATGTGAACCACACCTAAATGTCAAGTTTTTTTCTGCACTTTATTCGACATTTTTTAATTTCAGACTAACTCAATTTGAACCATGGAAAGATACTCAATCGAGCAACGCGTTAAAGTTATTCAGGCTTATTATGAAAACGGGCGTTCAAATAAAAATGCTTATCGCGCACTTCGTGAAGAAAATCATCTTCAGTGATGAGGCACATTTGCACCTCAGTGGATTCGTCAATAAGCAGAATTGCTGCATTTGGGCGAACGATAATCCAAGAGTGATTCCGAAAATCAATGCAACCACAAAGAGTGACTGTTTGGTGCGGTTTATGGGCCGGCGGCATCATTGGGCCGTATATTTTCCAAAATGAGACCGGCCTGGCAGTTACTGTGAATAGTGTTCGCTATCGTGAGATGATAACGAACTTTTTATGACCCGAATTCGAAGATATGGATGTGAACGATATGTGGTTTCAACAGGACGGTGTCACTTGTCACACAGCTAACGAAACGATGGCTCCTTTGCGCGAAAAAATTGATGGCCGAATAATCTCACGTCGCGGCGATGCCAATTGGCCGCCAAGATCATGTGATCTGACACCGTTGGACTTCTTTCTGTGGGACGGTGTACGTCGATAAGCCAACAATAATTTAAGAGCTAAAGGATGAGTTAATTCGGCACATTAACGGCATAGAAACTCAATTATGCCTCAGCGTCATCGAAAATTTTGACCATCGGATGGAGGTGTACCGCCGACGCCGCAGCGGCCATTTGGCCGATATTTTGTTCCATGCGTAATTGAGCCATAATAATATTATCATAATAAAGAGAAATGACAATAATTTCTTAAAAAAATTGTATTTCATTCAAAATCAACACCGGCCCTTGATACTTAACCATCCTTTATAAGGCAGTCTAACCAATTATGCAAAAATGTAGATATATTCTCTAACTCACGACAGACTTTCAAGGCAACAGTTAATCTGGAGGTACACCTCTTGAATTGTGACTAATGTATCTCACAGTATTGTTTACCAAATATTACATTTAAGCTTTAGTATTAGTAATATATTTGAGTTGTACTTTAATTGATGAAAGAATGAATAAATAAATAAATTCAAAGTTATCATGTGTCCCCTACAAAAACTCTTTATATTTCGAATTGTGTCCATATATTTTATGCAATCGGCAATTCGAACGTAAAAATCATTGCTACGACACGGTAATTCGAACTCATATGGTCAAACACTCAACAATTCAAACTAGCAAAGTTTCTTGGTGTGTTGGTAAGTACTTTGAATTTTGGGGATCCCCTGAAAAATCTTTACGGAGCGTGTTACACACATTTTGACGCACGCTTCGAGGGTATACAGATTAAAAAATCGTATTAAATATGAGTCCTAAAAAGTATAAATGTTTGACGATGGCTGGAAAGGAAAAATTAATTGAGAAAGTAGAAGGAGGTGAGAAGAAAAGCGATGTTACAAAAGCATTTAAGATTCCTCTCAGTACTCTCCCAACCATAATAAAGAACAAGGGGCAAATTACTGCTGCCCAAACTGCTGGAGCACGGAAAAGAATAACTAAAGGTGAATTTCCTGGTCTGAAAGTTTAAGCCTGGTCATTTGGTTTAGACAGGGTAGAGGACAAAAAATATATACCTGTATAAAGCGAAATTTTGTTAAAGGAAAAAGCAAAAGAGCTCGCGTCTACTCTAAACATACAAAAAAACTTCGCGGCAAGTGAAGGGTGGCTTACAAATTTCAAAAAGAGGAATGGAGTCGTGTTTAAAAAAGTTTGTGGAGAAAGTGGAACTGTTAATGATGCTATTTGCTCAGTTTGGCATGGTAAATTGAAGACACTGATTGAAAACTATGATGCCCGAGACATTTTCAATACTGATGAAACTGGCCTATTTTTCAAATGCTTACCGGACAAGACGCTTACTTTTAAAAATGCAAAGTGTCATGGTGGAAAACGTAGTAATAATCAAATAATTATGGATGATGAAGAAACATCAATGGCACCAGTAGTTGACATCAGCGATGTGAGTTTTTCTGACTATGTTCAAATGAATGCAGACGTTGCTGTCTCAGGATCACTAACCGCTGGCGAAATTCTATCTGCGACAGATACGAATGAAAAGAGCAACGATGAAGATGAAGACGATACATCAGAACCTTTGGCAGAGGTGTCAGTTAAGGTAACAAGAGCCTCATTCGATAACTTATAAAGGTTTTGTCTACAAAACGAAACCGATGAAACAGCATACCAGGCACGTTTTCTCCTTAAAAAAATTATTCAAAAGCCTGAGCAGCAGCAATGAGTTTCGCAGCAAACCCGTATAAATGAGTTCCCTTTCAAAGATTAATTAATTCACATTATGAATATGTAAAACATTAGCAGTTAAATAAAAACACTTGATAATTCGAAGTTTTATTTATTTTCTCTCAAAAATTTCGAACCATTTAATATTTCAAACACTCGATAAAGCGTAATATTTTAAGAGTCCCTCGAATTACGAATTAACGAGAGTCGACTGTACATGTGGAGGCACGTCGCTCCTCGAAAGCAATATCCATTGACTCACACACAAACAATTTACCTATTCTTATTTTCTTTAATCCCTCCAAGCAATCGTACAAGCCTTTTTAAACCTACTTATGCACGAACATGTGTATATACATATGTATGTATGTATGAGAGGTACTCAATAGGTGAGCTCTTAGCTCAGCCGATTGTACTTGTATTTATTTTCTGCACTGAAGTTCATCTTAATCGCTCAATGATACTAAATTCAAGATAATCAGCTAATGATGCAATTTAAGATCGGCGCACGAGTTATATGTATATATGTAATGATTCGTTTAGAGCAGGTCTGTTTAATTCAAATACGAGTATCAAATATGTAATAATAATTAATGAGTTTGGAATTGTTGGAAGTGGGAGTGGGAAAGTGTGGAAGAGTGAGAGAATGTGGTGTATGAGTGTGGGAGGTTGGGAATATGGAAGTTGGGGAGAGTGACAGTATATTGTAACAGTCAAGAATGATAGAAAGAAAATTGCGCTCATCAGAGAGTGCGTGACGTTACGTTCTAACGCATCATTATTGAAGACAATATGTGGGCTTATGAGTTCGGCTTATGAAGGCCAACAAAAATACGTCGTTTTCAGTCAAACAATAAAATGATGCATACGATCTTGATGGACTACAGCAGTATTGTACACAACAAATTTTTGCCCGAATGTCAGACTTGTTAACTATTAAAGACTATTATTTGGGCGTTATGACGCGTTTACGTGAAGCAATTCGCTAAAAAAATAAAGGTTTTGTGGGAAAGTAGCTCGTGGAACTCCTCCATGATAAGGCAGCGTCGAGCAGTGCCATCCTAATCCGTGAAAAATGAAGCGAGTACCATCCAATAGCCATCGAATTCACTTAATATGGCTCCCTGTAATTTTTTTCTGTATCATAGACTCAAAAAACCGCTATGGGGACAGACGAAAAAAGTAATGGAAATATCGAAGACGACTCTGATGGCTGTACCGAAAAGAGAGTTTCAGAAATGTTTCGAACTCTGGATTAAGCGCTGGCATAAGCGCGTTGCAGTTGAAGGGAAGTACTTAAGGTTAGGTTAGGTTCAAGCGGTTGAAGCTAAGATCTTCCAATTCGTTAAAAAATTGTCTGCCTAGAATAGCTAATCTCCGTCTGAATAGAACAGGACAATGGCACAGAAGGTGCAAGATTGTCTCACACTCTTCCTCATCAAGACAATCTCTACAGAAGTCATGTGCTTGCACACCCATCCTTTGGGCGTGCCTAAGGAGTACTTTGAAGGCGATAATATCACTGCTGAAGGATAAACTTGTATTTTGAATTTGAGGACACTTGAAGCTGCTACATGAACAGAAAAAAAGTTTTTGAATAATCATACAAAAGTATTAAATTTTCAATGTAATTATAATTTACAAAGTGATTACACCTTTGAAAGCTTTCCCAGTAGTGCATATTATAAGTTCGAAGAAATATATTTGTGAAATGACAGAATCCGGAAATGCGCACTCACCTTTGTATGTATAAAATTTATCCAAATCTACATTAGCAATCAACGCGGATAGTGAGAAGGTAACTGTTAAATTGACAGCATCATTCGCATCCGGTATTAGATTCAAATGCCGGCATATTGTTGTCAAACCCGCACCTTCATCTTCGTCCAACTAGAAATGGAAAAAAACGGTTACAATCAAAATGCACAACAGGAAGTGAATTTAGAAAAAAACAAACTAAACAGTCAAACAATAAAGCAATCAAATAACCAATAAAATCATAATTGTCTCACTAGCAATCATTCAATATTGCACATCCTTTGTGAAAGCATCCATTCAATCCACTCGTTGCATACAATCAACTTACATTGAAAAAGAATCCCAATACAGCAGCGCCATCACTGAATTCCAGCGCATCGGCAAGTGTCGCATATTTCTTGTTGCGATGCACAATATGCATTTCCATCGTATAACGGATGTCGTTGATCACATGCTCAGCGCCACGATTGTTCTTATCGCCCCAGTGAAAGTGGACACTCTCCACTTCGAAATCACCCGGCAGCTTACCGCCACGTACGTACGGCATAAAATCGCCACTCTCCTTCTCCTCCTCACTCAGCTTGGGTATATTGATGGCAACTGAGGGGAAATAGAATAGTACATAGCAGGCTAAGTTCAATGGGTGAAAATAGAAAATCATGCAAAAATGGTATATTGAAAATTGAATTGCTTGGAGTTGCTTCTTCTTTACGTATTCGTATTGCACAGAAATGCTTTGAATAAGGTCTTTAAAATGATGTTTCTATATTTTGCAAATATTTATTAAATTTACATTCTCCTCAAAATGATAGCATACGAATATTAATCGAAAATGGAATATTATATAAGAAACAAGTGTCTATCGAAATAATAAAAGACAAATATTAAAATTTAATATTCTTAAAAATAAATATTAAATTAAAATTATCTCTTCTGAACTTACTTCGCCCTATTTCTACTCACCAGTATGCCCATTGTTGACCATAAGCAGTGGATTCGGCAGCAAATTATGATAGCCAATCATATCAATCGCTGGCATATTCAATGGGATAGCCTGGAAAATAATTTGATAAAATTTCAAATAAGCAAACAAATTTATAAGCGCATAAAAAGAGGAATTCATACAAAGCCGATTGAAATCAAAATTTCTCTGTTTTTCTCTATTTGTCTATTTTCTCTCTAATTGAACGTTTTAAGTGTCGAAGTTAGTGATTTCGCCCACTCTTAACTAATAAAAGGTATCATAACTACATAAACAGTTACTAGAAAAAACAATTTTTTTAAAAATTATTAAAAATGAAAAAAAAATTATTAAAATTTTCCATTTCAGCATAAATTAATTTAATATAAATGTCTAGACTCCTAGAAAATCATGCAGCTTAACAAAAAGGTTGGTTGAGAAGTATTAAACGTTACATCCATTAAACAGTGCAGGAATCAAAATTTATACATCATTTTAATATTAAATTTTTCAAAATTGAAATTGAATTTTGATCTATTAGTTCATTCTTTGTCCACAAACCATTTGAAGCCAGGTAAGGAAAAGCGGTAAAGTTACCCTGTGTGTGTGCAAAACAGCTATGGGGAAAAAGATGGGACTTAAAACCGCGTATAGAACCCAGACTATACATTGCAATTGTGAGGTCTCTCTCTTCTGTGGAGTCATTATTTGATGACCAGGATTGGAGCATGATGGAAAGAATAACGAGATGGCGCCTATCGTGGTCCCGTTACTTGGCTCTCACCGAATTTGATTTTAGCTCCAGTATGGCCAGATTACCATTTTCGTAACTTGATTTAGCATTTTTTTTTTTGTTATTTAGTGTCGGAGTTTTAGTTCTTTCTTCATGACATTTTTCTAGCCTGTTCTAATCAAAATGTAATATTTATAATTTTGTAAAATATACATTTTTTAATAATTATTTAAATAATTCACTCAGTTTTATTTAGCTTTACTTTTGTTTTAACATCTGGTAGCATTGCTCGCGATTGCAGGTGTTTTTGGTGTTCTTCTGCTTTCGGCAGTCAAATCTCAATCTCGCTACTGCAGTGTTGCCTAGCTTTGGATATAAAAACGCACTAAAATGCCCATTTAAAGAAAATAAAACACCAAATTTTTATTGAACTATATACTTCAAGAACTTTGTATGCGTATGCGTACCAATTATCTTTAAAATGTGCTTATGCACAATTTTTTTGTTAAGGGAACGACTTATTTGCTATATTTGAGGTTATGTAACTAGATAAGGTACTTTTTTTGTAAATGTGTCGGTATGGTTTCTTTAGTATTTTCTGGTAGTTTGTGGCTTATTTTTACAATGAATACACCTCTTGATGTCCTATGTCCCAGTAAGGATTGAGGGACGGAAGAAACGATTACACCCCTATCGTTTTAATCCGCATTCAGTAAATTCAAACGCCTTTTAAAATGTGTAAAAAGGTTTTGAATCTAAAGAACAGTTGAGAGAGGGACATTTAATATTCTTGCATAACCTTAAAAGGAGCAAAAAAAAATAAATTCACACTTTCAAAATATCAAATTTTATAAAAACCAACTAATTTTCATTAGCTTCTTCTCAGAGTGGCCTTTTTTAACCTTCTTTTGTATAATAATACAGTGTTTTGTTTTAACTTAAAGTTTCGGTTGCTTTAAATTAAAAAAAAGAAACAAACACGAAACTTCAAAATTTTCGCATTTTCGGTATAAAAAAGCAGTAAATTTATTGCGAAGAGCTAAAGGTTTGCAATACTGCACAACTTGGAAAAATGTGATGTCACGTACCCTCTGATGGGCGCAATCTTCTGTCTCTTGGGATTGGTGAATATGGTATCCAAGAGCAAAACGCAAAAGAGTTCAAAGAACAGAGTATCCAAGCTTATCACTGGAGCGCTGCCTTCTACTCCAACCAAGGCTCTTGAGACTCTATTAGATCTCCTCGCCATGGTTATCTACAGAAAATTCCGTCTACTCCTAGAAAGATTTAATTCTACTTCACTCGAAAATTTCTCGGAACTCTTTCGGAAACACACAGGGAGCTAGATTACATTGCTCTACAAATATAATTTGAAAATAATTTTTGCACACGAATGCCAAAAAGATGTGGTTGGGATAACGATAAATAAACTTTACCCAGAGTTGGTGGCTACCTGCACGGACTTTTCAGGACCAAATACAGTCTGGGTCAAAAGAAAAGAACCGGTTTTTTCTTGTAACTTCAAGATATATGTATTTCTTCAAGAAAATGGCGTCACAGTATGGCACTGGCCTTCCCAGTCCCCAGACACCAACCTCATTGAAAATGTGTGGGGAACTATGAAAACGCATTTTGCCGGAAGGCCAGTCCATGATTTAAAGCAACTCGTGCGTCAAGCTCGCAAAATCTAGTCCTGTTTGTCGACGACGTACACAGCAAAGGTGTTTCAAAGCATGCCAAGAAGATGCCAGGCTGTACTCGACAACGAAGAAGACTACACGGCTTATTGAGTAATTGCGACTCGTAGTTTTGTACATACTTTTATGTAAAAATCTTTTAAATATATATCTTTTATACTTCATGAATAATCGCGGTTCCATTTTTCTAACACAGACTGTAATAAGGTTGGAAGTGACATCCCCTCAAAAGTGTTGCAGCTGAACCTAAGTCTGTGGATATCTTCCTACCGTAACGCCTTTCAAACTAAGTTTATAGCTATAAAGGAGGCCTGTCCATCCCTATCTACTATGGCAGTAGCAATTAAATGTAGAGCTATTTGTGAAGAGTTGGCTAAGCGATGCATCACGAACGTTGTCTGGGTTCCCGACACCATAGAGACACTGGTAAAGTTTGCTCCGCGGATAAGCTGGCTAGGAGAGGAACTGCTCTTAAATCTGTTAATTCTGCTAAATATCGATATCTGTATCAGGTCGGTCTACAGGGCGCAGTTCAACAATAGAAGGGCCACGTAGCGCACCTGTGAGATAACTACACAGGTTTGACCTAGAAGAAATGAGCACAGAAGTAAATCACTCATCAATCTTGGCCGGCCTTCCATCAGGGTGGTGATAGGTACCATCCTCGGGCACTGCCTACTGGGAACACTTGGGAAATGAATGGGGTTTCCCTCAAATGACTTTTGCAGGAATGAGGAGAAT
The DNA here is from genome assembly GCA_037575425.1 of Anastrepha fraterculus. Taxonomy (NCBI): domain Eukaryota; kingdom Metazoa; phylum Arthropoda; class Insecta; order Diptera; family Tephritidae; genus Anastrepha; species Anastrepha fraterculus. The sequence continues at coordinate 247,840 of JAYXIM010046130.1, forward strand.
GTGGAGCGTTGAATACCTCCTCAGCCACTGCTCCAGAACGCAATATTCCTGTCTCAATTTTTACTTATTTCTCACCGATTGTCTCCTCATCACTACGCGAGAAAATTAATTTCAATATTCCTCAGTGAAGCTCACGAAATTACGATATTTTCTGGTTAGGGATAGATACAAATAAATATGCTTCCAATGCTCCGATTTCTAGAACTTTGAGAGAATTTAATGCGGCCATATTATTCTCTTCTTCTTAATTGGCGCTATAATCGCTTACGCGATTTGGGCCGAGTTTAACAAAGCACGCCAGTCGTTTCTTTTTCGTGCTAACCGGCGCCAGTTGGACACACCAAGTGAAGTCAAATCCTTCTCCACCTGATCTTTCCAACGCAGAGAAGGCCGCCCTCTTCCTCTGCTACCACCAGCTGGTACCGCATCGAATACTTTCAAAGCCGGAGCGTTTGTATCCATTCGGACGACATGACCCAGCCAATGTAGCCGCTGGATCTTTATTCACTGCACTATTTCTATGTCGTCGTAAAGCTCATACAGCTCATCGTTCCATCGTCTGCGATATTCGCCGTTGCCAACGTGCAAAGGTCCAAAAATCTTACGGAGAATCTTTCTCTCGAACACTCCAAGCATCGCTTCATCGGATGTTGTCATCGTCCAAGCTTCTGCGCCATACGTTAGGACGGGCTTGATGAGAGCCTTGTAGAGTGTTAGTTTTGTTCCTCGAGAGAGGACTTTACTCTTCAGTTGCCTACTTAGTCCAAAGTAGCACTTGTTGGCAAGAGAGATTCTACGTTGTTTTCAAGGCTGACATTGTTATCGGTGTTAATGCTGGTTCCTAAATAAACGAAGTCTTTTACAACCTCGAAATTGTAACTGTCAACAGTGACGTGGGTGCCGATACGCGAGTGCGCCGACTGTTTGTTTGATGACAGGAGGTACTTCGTTTTGTCCTCGTTCACCACCAGACCTATTCGCTTTGCCTCTTTATCCAGTTTGGAGAAGGCAGAACTAACAGCGCAGTAGTTAAGGCCGATGATGTCAATATCATCGGCATACGCCAGCAATTGTACGCTCTTATAAAAAATTGTGCCTGAGCGATTAAGTTCTGCGGCTCGTACGATGCTCTCCAACATGAGGTTAAAGAAGTCACACGACAGCGAGTCACCCTGTCTGAAACCTCGTTTGGTATCAAACGGCTCGGAGAGGTCTTTCCCAATTCTGACGGCACTGCTGGTGTTGAGCAACGTCATCTTACATAGCCGGATTAGTGCAATGTCAACCCCACCATCGAAAGCCCTATATGCGATATTAATCTTCGTTCCGGTAGACCTGCAGGCAAAGTACATGGCGCGCAGTGCGGCAATAAGGCCGAGCACTTAAAGTAAGTGGTCAAACACAGACTGGGGCCACTGTGAAATCCTGGATGGCACGTTGGGGCTTCCTGGACAGGTGGGCCATACAGTCCCGCCTATACTTGCCATTACAACGTTCACGACCCTCCTACCCTCGAGGGAAGAGTGAGAACGGGACGTGGTAAGACAGGGCGAATCCATCCATGTATACACAGATGGCTCAAAGCTCGAGGGCAGGGTGGGCGGAGGTGTATACTCTGAGCATCTGGGGATCTCTTTCAGTTTTCGGCTTCGCGACTACTTTAGTGTCTTTTAGGCTGAACTGATGGCAATAATGAAAGCCGTGACACTGGTACAGTGTGATGCGATATCTGGAGATGATCTACATTTTCACTGACAGCCAGGCGGCGATAAAATCCATTACAAAACAGTCGACAACCTCCAAGGTAGCCATGAAATGCCGCACATCTCTTAACGAGATGGCTTAGTCATTTTACCTAATGATACCATGGGTTCGTGGCCATTGTGACATTGAGGGTAACTGCAGAGCCAAAGAACAAGCAAACATCAGTACCAAATTGGCTGATGAGTACATAGAAAATTATATAGGTATACCCCTGCAAACATGTAAATTGCGTATCTTCGAAAAAAATTTAAGAGTAACGAATGAAAGATGGCGTAATGAAGCTCTTGCAAAGCCGCCCGACAGCTGTGGCCCCGCTCTCAATGCTAAACGCACGGAACTTCTACCAAGAAGAAATAAGCACAGTATTAACACACTATTATTATGGGGCACTACCTATTCGGTAGGCACGCCGTGAGAATGGGTTCGCAAACACATGACTTCTGCAGAAGTCCTGCTCTATCCAGACGTAGACTCGCCATTTTGGGTAGACAATCCTTTAATGAATTCGAAGATCTCGACTAGGTCGAAATTAAGAATCTTACGAAATTTTTGAAAAGTACACACTGGTTTTAGGAGGGATAAGGGCTAGTTCCCCACGCGACATCACAACGGGCCATGAGCCTGAGTGTGTCCCACAGTAGAGAACCGCTTCAACCTAACCTAACCTAGGGGTATCTCCTTTAAGAGCAATAAGACGGGAAGGGAATATTGTGGTAAAGAGTTTATTAAAAAGCTTAATAGTGGAAAACTTTTCACCCTTCGGCAGGCAATGGCAAACCTCCAAGTGTATTTCTGCCACGAAAAAGCCTCTCAGAAAAATCAGAAAATGCCGTTTGGAGACAGTTTAGGTATAAATAGCCATCCCGGTATAAAGGAATCAGTCTCATAACATTTGTAAATGAAGCTATAAAAACATATTTAGGAGAAAATAATTTTGTAATGCCTTTTTTAGCACCTAATTACGCACTTAATCTGAACTTAAGGGGACTGATGGTCTAGAAATTTCAAAAAATCGATTTTTTGTTTTTCAATATTTCGAAAGTAGAGTCTCTTAAGAATATACTGTGAAATTTTCATGCGGAAATTCCAAATATTATAGCTTCTACAGCCCATTAACTAGGTAGAGAGCGGTCCGCGCACTCCTGCACCTCAAACTTTAAACTCATTTATCTGGAAGCGACTTTTTTGGCCTGATGTTATCAAAAAAAAAACTACTCAACCTAATCGTTTGAAATTTGAATATGTTGTTCACAACATCAGTGGCCCGTAGCAGATCATATTATTATTTCAATTATTTCGAATTTTTTTGATAAAAAAACTGAAAAAACCCCGTTGCAAAACCGCGTCGTTTTGTCAAATTTTTTTTTTTTTATTCTAGTACGGGACATAGTTAAAGTCACACTGATTAAAAATGTTGTTGGTTTGCGGGTTTCAGATAAATAGAAGAGCCAAAATAGACAACACCGTCCAGCTCCAATTTTTCGGGAGGGTCCAACTTCAGCGCCAGTTTTTAAATTATCAAAATTTAAAGGATTTTTTTTCATTTTTGTATGTAAAAGAAGTTAAATAAAAAGCCTACAAATTTTAAATATCGCTTTTAATTTTTTTTATTGCAAAAAAAAATTCCTGAAAATACCCTAAATTTTCGAGCTCTAGACCACCGGGACCCCCTAATGTGAACTTAATTGGTAACAGGATTATTTTCTCAATTAACGCATATCTGTGAGAAAATTTAAGATTAGATTTATAGGAAGTTGAGCTTTCGACGAAATGTCAAACCGAAGAGAAGCCGCCGGCTGAAAGCAGTGGATATAATATGAGGATAAAAGCCGTTTTATCGTCGTTTTTTTAAGTCAAGGGCATTACTGAGCGGCCTTGATCTTATCGTATATAGATTTAATAGAAGTCATATTGGGTAGTCGAAAAAGTCTTTTCGTATTTCTAATCAAACTTCAACTCATTTTTTTTTATATTTATAATGAACTTCATTAAACCATTTTGGTCGACCACATTTTGTCATTTTTCTTCTAGAGACATTATTCCATCAGTGTAAAACTTTTGTGGTTTCTCGGCGAAAAACTGCGACAAGTAATTTTCACAGGCTTCTCTTGAAGCCAACTTTCCTCCATTAAGGGAGTTCTGCATTGACCGAAACAAATGGTAGTCCGATGGTGCAAGGTCAGGGCTATATGGTGGATGCATCAAAACTTCTCAGCCAAGCTCTCCCAGTTTTTGTCGAGTCATCAAAGATGTGTTTGGCCTAGCGTTGTCCTGATGGAAGACGACGCCCTTTCTGCTGATCAGTTCTGGCCATTTTTTCGATTGGTTGCTTCAATCTCATCAGTTGTTGACAGTAAAATGTAGAGTTAATCGTTCGAGCAGGCTGGAGCAGCTCATAGTGGATGATTCCTTTCCAATCCCACCAAACACACAGCATAACCTTTCGAGGCGTCAATCCTGGCTTTGCGACCATTTGTTGAGCTTCACCACCCTTGCACCATGATCTTTTTCACACATTATTGTCGTATTTGATCCACTTTTCGTCTCCTGCTCCCATTCGCTTCAGAAATGGTTCGATTTCCTTTCGTGTCAGCAAAGAATCGCAGATGTTAAATCGGTCCATTAAATTTTCCACAGACAATTCATGTGGTACCCAAACATCGAGCTTCTTTTTGTAACCAGCCTTTTTTAAATGGTTCAAAACCGTTTGATGATTAATGTTTAGTGCCTTGGCGATGTCATGGCAGCTTACACATATGTGACGGTCCTAGTCAATCTTTTCCATAATTTCATCGACTTTTTCAACAACAGGTCGACCGGAGCGAGGTGCATCTTCCACATCGAAATTTCCAGAACGGTAGCGAGAGAACCATTGTTGTGCTACACGAACTGATACAGCATCGTATCCGTAAACTTCACAAATTTCATTGGTGGCTTGCGTGGCCTTCTTCCGTTTTTTATACAAAAATTTCTAAATATAGTGAATTTCTTCATTATTTTCACTCATTTTTGAACAGCTATAACTTTTTTTCAACTTCTCCGAATTTAATTTGTTTTTGGTTAAATGAAGCTTAAAATGTCACCTTTCTAACACCATATGATATGACACAATGTGATTGGTAGCACTGGAGATACTAAGATGACTCCAACGACATCTATTGACAAAATACGAAAAGACTTTTTCGACTACCCAATATTATAAAATGTCAACATATTGATTAAAAATATGTACATTTTCGGTTATGTTTGGTTAAACGGCCTGCTCTTACGCTATTTTACTTGTCAGCCACAGGAAATGTTGTTCGCGTAGAAGGTGTTCTCGCTTTAACAGCTTCTACAGAAATCGTTGCATGGGATTAATATCCATTACCCCCAGTTAGTGTTCCAGTAAAAAGCCATATACTCGTTTTTTAAAGTCTTTTTAAATAACTTACTGATATTAATCATAAAATGGAAGTCAAAAATAAAAGTGCCACTCTGTAGACGTACAGATTAGCCCACCTACTATGTACTATTCGTTCTATTTCACTCGTTAACTTAGAAAACCAGCAAACCTAGCCGGTGTAGCAACTTGATATCCTAGTATCCAAGGCGAATCTATTGAAGGCGGTACCACTAGACCAGCAACAATGTTTTGCACGTTTGATTGTCACGGCAAGGGATTGGCAAAGTAGAAAAAAAAGAACTAATTCGCCTAGTTTCATTCTGAGCTGACAGATATACCTATGGACACAGCGAAAGAAAAAACCAAATCAGCTGATTTACCAACACCACCTTTAATAGATTCGCCTTGCTAATATCTGTCTCACAACAACTGGTTTCGCTCACCGACCAGCCTTAAAACATTTAAGCAATGGAATTTTTATTCCGTACCATAATTTGGGGTTCGAAATTCTATATTTAAGTATCTTTCATTTTGTAATATTTTATTCACAACAAACACCCGCACAAAAATCTACTCATATGACGAATACAGATTTACAATATTTGAACTGAACTCTAAATTTTGCAAAGCTTTCACAGAAAAATAATTTTTATCACTGGGATTGTCTATATTTACTTTGGACGAGTGTACAGCGATTGGTGACTGCGTTTTGCCGGCGCAATGTCCATGATGCCGAGCCCATCGACGCTGATTCGGTTCCGAGTAGCCAAACCGAGAGCCGGCAGTTGCTGCAAGAAAAAATAAAAACAAGATTCATAGTTAAAAATCATAGTTTTAGCACATAAATTAAGATAGGAAAAGATAAGATTAAGAAAAATAAGAGAAGTAAAAAATTTACAGCGCTTTGCCTCCCAAACGGCGATACCGAAAAGTCCAACAGGCACAATGAATTGCAACCACCTCCAAGCTGGTGTAAACATTTGGAATTGTTCTTATTGAATCTTAATTTTGAAAGACGGAAAATTTTGAGTAACAAAAAAGTTGTGATATGTATATGGAATTTATGGATATTTGTCTACGTTTTGTCTTTTTATATGACGTGACTGATTCATTGCTGAATGGGGCGTTTTTTCGACAGTGTTGTACGTGCAGCGACTGTCCTCAGTAGAGTGAATAAGTTCTAAAATTTTGATATATCATGCAGAGGGCGTGGCTAAAGAAGGGTGAGAACGTATTCATTAATTTTTTTTTTTCTTTTTTTTCAATTTTTATTACACGAGGTGTGTTCAAAAAGTATCAAGAATTTTGTGTTTATCAAAAATTATTTATTTATTCACTAATATCTATTTTGTCCCCTTCAATCCCCATGAGATATTATGCACTTGTGCCAACGTTTTTTCCAATCTTTGAAGCACTTCAAGAAATCATTTTTTTCTTTTTATCTGGTTCAGTTCCTCCTTCGATGCCGTCTTTATCTCGTCAATCGTAGCGTATCGTCGTCCTTTAATGGGCCTCTTCAGTTTCGGGAACAACAAAAAGTGACAGGGGGCTAGATCGGGCGAATACGGTGGCTGTGGCATCATTAGTGTGTCGCGCACAAGCAACGATGTATGAGTAGGGGCGTTATCGTGGTGCAAGAGCCAATTTTTGTTCTTCCACAAATCCGGGCGTTTCTGGCGGATAGGGGATTGCTTCGCGCAAATTGCGCATAACTTGCAGTTGATATTCCTTATTGAAACACCAAAATTAAGGGAAACATTTTTCTAATAGCGGTCGCCCCTCGGCAGACAATGGCAAACCTCCGAGTGTATTTCTGCCATGAAGCTCCTCAGCTCCTCATAAAAATATCTGCCGTTCGGAAACTGTAGTGCCGCTTGAAACTGTAGGTCCCAACATCAAGACGCACACCTCAAATAGGAGGATATATAATATTCCTTATTGACCGTTTTACCATGTGGCAAGAACTCATGATGCACAACGCCCCTGCAATCGAAGAAAACGGTAGGAAAAACTTTTACATTCGACCGAACTTGGCTCGCTTTTTTCGGTCTTGACTCGTGCGGCAGCTTCCATTGAGCTGATTGAGCTTTGGTTTCCACGTCATAACCATAAACCCATGATTCGTCACCAGTGATCTCTGGAGAAAATTTGGTTCATCGCGGACAGAGTCCAACATCTCATTAGCAACGTTCACGCGATGCTGCTTTTGGTCAAAATTGAACAGTTTTGGTACGAATTTTTCGGCGGCCCGTCTCATGCCCAAATCATTGAAAAAAGTCGGACGGCACGAGCCAATCGATGTGTCTAGGTCCTCAGCAACTTCTCTAATAGTGTTTTGACGATTGGCCAATACCATTTTCTACACTTCATCAATTTTTTATTTTTTCGTCTGCTGTTGAAGTGCTCGGGCGTCCAGCACGCTTTTCGTCGTTCACATCTTCTCGGTCTTCTGACATAATTTTGTACAACCGATAAACGTTGCTTTGGTCCAAAGCTTCTCCGTATGACACTGTCAACAATCGAAATGCATCCGCGCATTTAATTTCGTTTTTCACACAAAATTTGATGCAGGTTCTTTGATCCATCTTTTTGAATAGGTAAAAGTCGAAGACGAGCCGAAACACGTGCAAGCAAAGCAGCTGTCAACAATTAACTGAACATTCAAAACGGTCGAACTCGTCGGCATGAGTGAGAGACATGAGTACCAACATATCGCCACAAAAAAATCGAAATTCTTTCAAAGCACTCATTTTGCAACATCTCTCATACGAAATTTCGCGTATTCCAAGCTAAAACAACACCAAACGTTGAAGAAAAATTTGTGTATGATTGCAGACTTAACGCATTTTCGTTAAGTATTGGGTTGAGGAATAGGTTCATAGCGTGTTTATATATTCTTTTTTTTTAACGATTTGTTTGCAGCTTGACAAAGGGTACGTATTCATTCGAACGAACTCTTTCTGATCTACAAAACTATGTTATTTGTATTTTTGAGTTATTTAATTTTTTATTAGTTTTGAGGCTTAGAAATGGAATATCCCTAAAGCAAAAATTAACATTTTCGACACCTGCTCTTTTTTGCTTTTCATCAAGGTCAAAAAGCTACCGAGCAGCCCTTATCGACATTTGCGACGTGTATGTAGACGGTGACATGGGTGAGTCTACCGCACGAAAATGGTTTGCAAAGTTCAAAAATGGCAACTAAGACGTCGATGACACGTCCCGCAGCTGAAGGCCTTCGATGAAAACGTCTCAAATCACTTTTGAAGGAGAACGGGTCGTGAATTGGCGGAAAAATTTAACTGCGATTATAAAACGATTCTCAATCAGATTCATTTAATGGGATTTACCGAAAAATTGGGAGCCTGGGTGCCTCGCGAGCTCAACGAGAAAAACCAAGAAAGTCGCCTTCAAATTGCTTCACAGCATCTCGCCCGCCATCGAGCAACACGCGGTCATAAACAGCGCTTTTTGTACCGAATCGTCGCGGGAGAAGAGAAATTGTGCCTATACATCAATTGCAATGTTACAAGCAAAGAAAGGAGTGAGTGGCTCCAGGAGATATGCCAAAGTTGATTGTCAAGCCGAATTTTCATCCAAAGAAGATCATGACAAGTGTTTAGTGGGACTGGGAGGGCATGGTGCACTGGGAAATGTTCCACAGAAAAGGTTGCCACGGTCAACAAGGAGCTCTACTACATTGCCCAGCTAAGCCACGTGAATGAGACTATACGACTGAAAAGACCTGATCGACATAGTCAAACCATACTCATTCACGACAACGAAAGTGCCCATGTTGCACAAGTCGCCAAAGCCGCACTCCAAGAGCTCAAATGGGTGTTCTTTCAGCATTCGCCGTATTCTCCTTCGATAACAAAGAGGTCCTTAAAGACTGGCTCAACAACTTCTTTGACACCAGACCAGGCAATCTTTGGCGGAGCGGCATCAACTGATTAGTCGAGAGGTGAGAAGAGGTTGTAGACAGCAACGGCGAATATAAAATTGATTAGCTTATCGATATAATTATTGTTTTTGCTACGAACTTATTCCCCAACCGAATATTTTGGACTTAGCAAAGTTGCTTATTACTGAGAAGAAACATTTAGAAGTAAAACAGGTAATCTGATAGTTGGAAAGGATGATTTTTTTAAATTTTCTTGTTTCTTATATTAAAATAGATGTTTTAGAAGAGTAGACTAAGAACGTTTCACCAAAACCAGCGTTAAGTAATTTTAATGGTTTGCTAACTTTTTTAGTACCAGCTTTTGAGAATTTTAAACTTAGAGTAAAAACAAACTTTATGAGTAAAAGCCGATTCTAACTCATCTAAGACTACGATAAAGCGCACTTTGGAAAAAAAATATTTTAACTTATTAAGAACTGACTTTAACTTAACTATAGCGTTTTTCAATAGGTGCGCTTCAACTTTTTTCCGATAGGGAGGGCGAACGACGCAATATTTTTTATTTTTCGCTTGTCACTTGTAACCTTCATTAGTATACATTTCATCATGGAACGCTACACACTTGAGCAACGATTGCAAATCGTGCAAATTTTTTATGAAAATAATCGTTTTGGAATAAATCGTAATCCAGATTTTTTCCAAAAAATCATCTTCAGTGATGAAGCTCACTTTTGGCTCAATGGCTTTGTCAACAAGCAAAATATGCGTTACTGGGCAGAAAGCAATCCACACGTGATTCATGAGGCACCGTTGCATCCCGAAAAAATCACTGTTTGGTGCGGTTTACATGCCGGCGGCGTAATTAGCCCATATTTTTTCGTTGACGAGAACGATCGCCACGTTACTGTGAATGGAAATCGATACCGCGACATGATAAACGATTATTTTTGGCCGCAATTGAATGGTATGGACTTAGACGACATGTGGTTTCAACAGGACGGGGCCACGAGCCACACAGCACACGCTGCAATTGATTTGTTGAAGAGTAAGTTCGATGAGCGCATTATTTCCAGAAATGGACCGGTCGAATGGCCGCCGCGCTCGTGTGATTTGACGCCTCTAGACTATTTTATTTGGGGTTATGTGATGTCATTGGTCTACAGTAACAAGCCGGCGACGATTTGTGAGCTCAGAGCCAATATTGAACGCGAAATTGCTGGAATTTCGGCCGATTTATGCAAAAGAGTGGTCGAAAATTGGGTTCAACGATTGGACTTCGTAAAACGTGCACGCGGTGGTCATACAAAAGAAATCGAATTTCATACTTAAATGGATATGTTCAAATTCGATAATAAAAAAAAAATTAGTTAAAAAAGTCAAACCGTTTGTGTTTTATTCAAAAAAGTTCAAAAGTTGAAGCGCTCTTACTTAAAAACGCTTTATAACTATAGGACAATATTCCCATGGACCCTTGGTTGAGAGCTGGCCGTCTCGCCTAACCAATTTGATATTCATAATTTTGAAAGTAACTTTTGATTAAGTCAATGTCATTTTTATTAAATACTGTAAATTTTTTTTTATGAGTGAAAAGGTTAAAAAGTTATCCCGAAAACCCCAAATCCCAAAATTTACTCTGTTTCAATCCGGTAGTCTGTAAAGTATTGATAATAACTTAGGCGTCTTAAAATTACTTGTCTTGTACAAAAGGCGGCAACAAGAAAGAAAAAAAAAACTTACCGACCTTTCAAGAAAAATATAAAGGGCTACCGCCATTTAAACGCTTGATGAAAAAAACAATTCCCACGCTTAACATTTCGTATAAAAATGGAAATCTATGAGCAAATACCGGCTCGTACAAAATGCTCCTACAGTGAAACCTCTACTTGTGGACAACTCCAACAAACAAGCAACTCCCATTATCGGAAAAAAGTCAAAGACTAGATTTACACTGCATTTTGAAAACAAATTCCACTGCACTAACTGGACACTCTAATGGTCGCGAACCAAGTGCCTTTTTCTATTATTGTGTTTTCATTGATTTTCTTAGGCCGACGCGGAACTATCGATAACAGACAGGCTAAAATAAATCCGCATATTACTGGGCAAGAACGCAAAGAAAACATTAAAAAAACTCTGATAAGCGGATGCGAAGAGCAATGACTGAAAAGAGTAGTAGCCGAAATCTACTAATCTAATATGACAAAAATCTAGAGTGCCTTCTATACCTTTTTTTTATTAAAATCGAGGTAAAATGCGACAAACCGCCGTACAGTGTCCAGAAAACAAAGTGTAACCAACTTCAGACCGCTCACGCAGCTGATGCACAGGTATCGTTTACAAGCGCGCGGAAGCATTTTGCCGAGAGTAAGCGCGAAAAAAGAAAATCAATAATGGATTTCAAACGTAATAGTGTGATTGCATTATATTTGGCTGGAAAATCACAACCACCGATTGATCGTGAGCTCGAGCACCTTAAAGTAAATAAAGTTTTTGTTTATCGCACCATTACTCGTTACAATGATACTGATACGTCATGGAGGTGGTCATCAAAAGATTGCAACGTCACGTGAAAAGTGAAGAAGTGAATTGAGCGACATCTCCGACGAAATTCCAATCAAGTGGCGAAAGAACTGAAGAAACCTGACCAAAGCATCCGCCGCATACTGAAAAATAATCTCAAAGTCAAGCCTTACAAGATCCAAAAGGCGCATGATCTCACACCAAAGCAGAAACAAGTCAGACTTGAGAGAGCGAGGGAGATGCTTCGCTTGGCCAGAAGCGGTCGATTTCCAAACATTGTGTTTGACGAGAAAATTTTTCAAATTGAGCAATTCGTAAACTCCCAAAACGATAGGGTTTATTTGACAGACCGTTTATATGAAAATTTAAGTCATCGATTGGCCACCAGGAGGCAGCACCCGCAACAGGTAATGATTTGGGCCACTGTAACCACAGATGGACGCTCTCCAATCGTTTTCATCGAGCCTGGCGTCAACGTAAATGCGAAATATTATTGGGAAAGTACCCTAGAGGTTGCTTTGAAGCCGTGGGCAGACAAACATTACGGTGACAGACCATGGACGTTTCAACAGGACTCGGCACAAAGCTGAAGTGAACCAAGAATGGCTAAAAAACAACGTTTCCAACTTCATAACTTCCACAGAATGGCTCTCAAATTCACCAGACGGCTTATTCTCGTTGGGCCATTTTGGAGAGCGGGACCCTGTATATGAGTTGTTGTATACAAGAACCATATAAATAAATACACTTGTATGTACAATCATATGTTTTATTTTTATAATAAACAGGAAATAAATCACGGCGAATTCATTAAAAGTGGTGACACTAGAGCAACAAGAACGTTTTGTGCGATTGATTATCACGGCAAAGAAGAAAATAAAGATTGAACTCGCTTTTTTTCATTCTACGCTGACAGCCACAAGGACACGGCGAAAGAAACAAAACGAATCAGCTGATTTACCGATACTACCTCAAGAGTAATAGAGAAGAAGTTGGCGCCTTCCGAATTCGCCGTGTCGTAAGAGTACATCAATCAACAAACAAAAGGAAAGGATATTATTTGTTTGGTTGGTGAAGAAGAAGAGTAGGCAAAAGCAATAGAAACAACCAAACAGAAGAAGTTATACGCGCGCACACAAACTTTCTAGCCACGGCGCACACTGGGGATTTAGCGGAAGAAAGTCAAATTTGCAACATACCACCTACGCAATGTTTAATGGTATTTCTAAATTCCAGAATAGAACCAACAATAAAATCAGAAAGAATTACTAAACTCCGACTTACAGATTTTTCTTTATAGATATGTCAAAAGTATAATTTTTTTATAGTATTGAACTGACTAAGAAAAAACTTTAAAGCCCAAGGTGGTTTTTTTTTCCTTTTGCTTGAGCCGACTTCCAATTTTTTATTTTTCATTTAAGGTACGATATTTTTATATATTTTAGTCGGAAGAACAAAGGCTGTGAAGCATTTGATTATCTATTTATAATTAATTTTACGAAAAAAAAAATAAAAAATCATATTCCTTCATATTCTTGGATCTGCAAGTTGAGCTACATTTACCTACGGTCAGAAACTAGTACCAACGTGTTGCTTAATAGCATCTGTTTCAGTTTTAATCAATTGCAGGTGCCACCAGGCGCCACTGATTATTTTTTGGCAATGATAATAACTAAACGCTTTCTAGTGTGTGCATAATGATAACGAAACACAATTTTGTTTTCACATTTTGAGGGTAATTCAGAATTATGAACTTACATGTATCCTGTGCGTAAATATTTGCTGGCTTATATTAATAAAAAAAAAAAAAAAATTAAAATTTATGAATTTTAAAAAACATTGTTTTTTAAAATTTTTTTTAAAATAGTTTTTAAACATGTTCTTTTCATACACAAATATATACAATTTCGTTAGTAGTAAAAATGTAAATATTTTTTGGGATGTATACTTTTTTCCGCATCTCTGTACAAAAATCCCCAGTGTGCGGCGTCTACAGCTTGTGAATGGGCTGTAGAAGCTATAATATTGAGAATTTCCGCATGAAAATTTCAAAGTATATTCTTAAGTCGCTATACTTTCGAAATATCGAAAGAACACAAAATCGATTTTTTGAAATTTCTAGACCACCGGGTCTCCTTAAGAGAAAAATTAGTAATATTTTTTCACAAATGTATTATGTTTTATTAAATATGGTCCCTTCTTTCTTTTAAGAATCAGCTGATTGTTACGACAGCATTCAAAGCGCCCCTTTGGCCATGCAAATTTTCAAAGTCAAGCAAAAACAAGTACAACAAGCAAAGCCAGCCTGCATTGTGGCAGCACCTGTAGAAGCATACGACGATGGTGCGAATGGAACATACATACATACTAATACAAATGAATAAACAACAACAAATCTGCTGATCTATTAATATTTTATAGATTCGCCTTGGAATAAATTAAAAGCATGTACCTTTAAATACAAAAAATATTTCATTATTTTAATTTCATATTTCCCGAATTCAAAAAATCGATTTTTTTCAATATTTCGAAAGTATAGCCTTTTAAGAATACTATATACTGTGAAATTTTCTTGTGGAAATTCTCAATATTATAGCTTCTACAGCCCATTAACTAGGTAGAGAGCGTTCCGCGCGCTCCTGTACCTCAGAGTTTTAACTCGTTTTTCTCGAATCGACTTTTTCCGTCACGGTCTGCATGATAACTCATACAGTTTTTAATATTTTTTGATGCATTTATATCCGAAAGTGTTTTCTTTATTGATTTGATTTTTGATATTTTTATTAAAAAATTTTATAAACATAATTAAAGTGTGAAATGTATGACGTAAAACGCATACTTTTTTTAAATGCCGTAAATTGCAAAATTTTTTTGAAATTCAAAAATCCGGCTCGACAGACTATAACTACAACTTTATTTTACAGGTTTTTTTTACTTTTTAAAGATCCATCAACATTTCAAGGAGAAATGAGACAGACCGTGGAGCAATTTTTTTTATTGTACTTTGGGTCACTTGATTTTTTATATACTAATTAAAAAAAAATTAAAATAATTTTTTTTATTAAGTTTAAGTACTAATAAACAATGTATAAATTCTTTTATATTTATTTCTATTTTACTTCCTTCTAAAAACAGTTTTTCTTTTAGCGCATTTTTGGCGCTGTTGGACGTATGTAGCCCCTTACAGAAAAAGTGTCCGTTTCACCAACTCCCATAACCGGATAGCGGTCAAAACCTCATAAGCGGTCAAAAATTTTGAAACCATGAGTGTACTGTTGTGAAAGGTTTCACTGTACATATGGAATTCACATTTCAGCGTGCCCAATTACAACCGTTACATCCAATACACGTTTTATATGTACATAAAATAATCCATAGCCGCCGAAAAAAGTTGTGTTAGTCCATTAATACACCAATATTGTCCATAGATACACACTGGGCTTATGCAACAAATAATAAGTTATCAATGTATTTAAAACAAATTGATTACAACCATCGATCACTGCTTACTCATTAATATATGTACGGTAGGTACTTCGCCATATGTATGTATGTGCGTGTGGGTGTATATTTATTTTATTTGCCCATATGCCCAGTACAAATGGAGTCACTTGAATTAAAATTTGTATTTACTTTAAAGCGTTTCTATTATACAACATACTATACAATGATAGTTGTTGCTTTTTTCGGTGTTCTATCGGCAAAGTCTTATCAGCTGACAATGCTTTGTAAGCCATACAAATGACAATTGATATCAAGCGTTATTTACTTACGCGGCTGATGTTTGCATAACTTTTTGTCTTATTTTAGCTGAATGTTCAATGTTTTAGAAGTTTGCAATTTTTTTATAATTTTTTTTTTTTAATTTTTTATTTGTCGATTATTAACAGCTGACAGCGAGTCAAACTGTGTGGGCGATTAAATTAGCAAAGGCGTTTGGGATTTTATTTTAACTTTAAATACACACGAGCTCATATCTGTATTAAAGGCTAGAAACTCGCGTGATTTGACTTAAAGAACCGTCCACCACTGGCTAGCGAAATGCTTGCATCATGGCCCTACGCACAACAATAACAACAAGCGTACATCACCATGCTTAATTTGCCAACAACTTTTAATGCAATAAGCGTAAAAACAACAACAGCGTTCTCGACTATTATTCGCTCATATCTTCTTTATGGACTGCCAGCATTTCTGTGTGTTGTTTTTTGTTTTCTTATTTTGCTTGTTTTTCACTCATGAATGCCAGCCGTCTCCCGCATTCTGTTGCTCTGCGTTTTGTTGCTAGCAATATTGATTATGTTGTTGTGTTGTTGTTTGTTGTTCGTCACGCGTTGGCCGCCTAAATACGTATTTTCGCGTGGTTACACAACAACTGGGGATATAGCTCAGTGGTAGAGCATTCGACTGCAGATCGAGAGGTCCCCGGTTCAAACCCGGGTGTCCCCTTCTCTTTTTGTGGGTGATGATTTTTAAACGAATGAGTTTTTAAAACTTATTCTAAATATTAAAATTAAGGAAAGGAAAGCTTTAAGATGTTCTCGGAAAATAGTAGTCACGGGCATGGCTCAGTAGCGAGCGGCTCAATAGTGCCAAAGCTTTTAATAAAAAACAAGAATATTTTTTTTACTATTGAACCTTAACGAAACAATTGTGTTAAATGAAAAATGTAAGAGCTTATTTAATAAAAAAATATGAATATAATCTATAAGTTTAGTAAGACGTTTTTTTAGCACGTTGACTGCCACAATTCAACCAAAAAAAGAAAAGACCTCCGAGCGACATATTTTTGTAGCATTGGATTTAATTATTTGTTAATTCGCAGCATTCAGGGCGAATTCAACGAATGCGATGCAACAAGCGCTTCAAAATGCCAAGATAGAAAATTGCATTGACGGTTTGGCACATTGGCACGAACATCGACTTGATTTTTGACTTCTCCAAACGCGAGTTTTTGGGTCGTGGCTCGTCTGGGGTCTTCCATTCGGCTGATTCTGATTGTGCGGCCCGTATGTGCATCTTCATTTATGGCCTCACAACCATCTTTGAAACGTGTAAATCATTCATGAACTCTGGCACGAGATAGACAATCATCGCCATAAATGTTTTTCATCAATTCAAATGTTTCCGTAATCGTTGCACCGATTTTAGAACAAAATTTGATATTAGCTCTTTATTTGAAACTCATTTTTGTACCGATGACACAAACATACTGCCACTTTAGGCGCAATAACTTCGCTTTCACTGAACCGAATGTCACCAAGCTTTCACTCTAGGATTTAGCTTCCAACGCCTTAACTCATTAAAGATGACGTCAGTCTTGTTTATTTTGGACTTCACTTCGTGTAAAGAGCGCTGGTTAGGCCTAGCGCGCTGCAGAACTGCAAAGTGTCTTGTGATAAGCCCGAACAGAAAACTATCGAACTTCCTTCTAAAACTTTGAAGGAGAGATGTTCGGTTGATAGTCGATATTATTACATATTGCCACCATTTGAATCATTGAGGAGCCGATTTGCCTGTCTTGCTTCGTGGAGTCGCATAGTACCAAGTACTTTTTCTCTGTGAGTGTCCTGCCTTTGCTAGAGCGCGACTACGAGTATTGGGTTCCGATGTCATGAGAATGGGTAATATTCGTTCTCTAAAACTGGAGGATAGTTTCAGATTTGCCAAAGAATCTGAAAAATTCTCACAGGACTAGCTAGCTCTGTCTAATATATCCTGCTCTTTCTCTTCGTCACTTATCTCCTTTCCTCCTTGACTAACAAACCTTTTACTATCCAGAGCTTCGAATACATTGGGCTTTTTAGCCTGAGTGTTTTGGGAGTTACGCGCCTTTTTCAAATTTCAATTTCTATGCAAAACAAGAATTTGAATCGTGATTAGATTGACAGAATGGCTTGCAAAACACTGTACCTATTAAATTTTTTTTTTTTTTTGGAAGATCATTTGAGTAAGTTTAACATCATTTTCTTTGCTGGGTTAAGATGGCTGGGTCATATAAAAATGGACGGTACGAAAGGAAATTGTAGAAGCCAGTGCATTCAACACTAGAGCAAAAGGAAGACTTAGGATATGATAGCCCGACGAACTAGACGAGGACATCAATCAGCTTGGAAAAAGGAACTGGAAAAAAGTCGCAAACGATCGAGGTATATGGAGTTTCCACGTGCAGCAGGCCAAAACTCACAAAGAGTTGTAGTGCCAAAAGATGTTGATGATGAATATTTTGTTGCCTTATAGTGAGTGTCCGATGTAAAACAAGTGCGCATATCAAGCATGCAAGAAAACCTAGAGAAGTACCGAACATAGATTTTTAAGGCCGAACCCAGCTGAATCGAATTGAAGTTCGCTACTTTCATCCAAAACCAAACCGAAATCGAACAGAACATTTTTAAGTAATGAACAAACAATGTTTTTTTACAAACCCAATTTTATAAAAAAAATTAGATAAGCTTCAAATATGTTTGCAAAAGAAGCAACAACTAAAATATGTAAGATTTATAGACTAATTTTATATCGTAATGTAAAAACATTACAGGCGACCATTTGCTTTGAAGTGCTTCTTCTACAAACAACTTTTATTGGGTTGAGCTCATATTGGAACACCCATAATGTCGACTGCTATTTTGCTTCCGGATCAAGTGCATAGATCCAAGATTCGTCGCCTCTTACGATGTCATAGACGTACTTTGAACCACCTCGGTTTCTTCAACATTCCTTTACACCAATCGACATGAGTCCGAGTGCTTTTTAGATAATTTTGGGTAAAACTATGCAGTATCCAACGAGAACAAATATTCTTGATGACCAAATGTTCATATAATATTGATTGTATGCTAATTCCACTAGTGCCCAAGGATGTGAGTTGTCAATTGGCGCAAAGCATATATTGCTTCTGGCACTTGACGAAATTCCTCCCCATTACAACATTATTACACGGCCACGTTGAAGCTCGTTGGAGCTTTTCACAGAGGTTGAGTGTGATTCTTCAACACCAAAGGCCCAAGTAAGTCGATCAATGTACTCCTGCCTCGATAACCCACGTCGAAAATCGTAATAAAACATAAACACACATTGTACCATATGTTTTCAGACAGACAAACAGCTATCAAGATCTTATACTCCAAATTCTTTTCATCCAAACTATGATAGTTTCACAACGTAGAGAGGAACTAGAACTGCTTGATCAATGAATATTCAAATTACTCGGATATGGGTTCCCGGAAAAAGGAATGTAGAGGTTAATGAGAAAGCAGCAGAGCTAGCAAGAAAAGGTTCGACACTAGACATAAATGAAGCGGTTGCAATCGCTACCCCATACACTACAATAAAAACATACATTGCCTTTAGCCGATCAATCTATTAAAGCCACAAGAGGTTGCCCTCAAGGTGGCGTACTCTCTCCTCTTCTGTGGACTCTTGTCATAGATGAACTTCTCCACAAACTGAATAACCTAGGATTTTACACTCAGGGTTACGCTGATGACCTAGTAGTTTATGTATTAGGCTGGCATGAGGAAACCATTTCGGAAGCTCGCTCGAGTGCCTTAAGACTAAAAGGTATATCTGAACTTAAAAGTGGGGATATGAAAGGACATTTAAAGATCTTAGAAGACTTCCTACATAGTCCCATTCTTCATAGGGATGATATACTATCACCCAAACCAATACTCTTCAGGAACTTCCAAGTTATAATCAATGAACGAACAGACTGGAGAACTAACTCTATCACCTTCAAACCTGGCTCCCAGCTATGGTTTACTGATGGGTCCAAATTGGAAAATGGTAGAACAGGGGCAGGAATCAATGGGCCCAAATTCAAAAAATCGATTCCGATGGGATCCTTCCCAACAATATTCCAGGCAGAAATACATGCCATTGAAATATGTGTGAGAGAATGCCTTAGAAGGAAAATGAGAGGTACTCACATCTACATACTTTCGGATAGCCAAGCGGCTTTAAAAGCCCTTCTATCAACAACCATCACCCCTAAATTGGTAAACGATTGCCTAAACCCCCTAAACACGTTAGGAAACCTCAACACAGTAACACTATGTTGGATTCCGGGACATGAAGGACATGAGGGAAATGAAATGGCTGACGACCTTGCAAAGCAAGGAGCAATTATGCAACTTACTGGTCCTGAGCCTTTCTGTGGACTGACAAAAGGCCACATTAATGAATTCCTTAGGAAATGGGAGGAAAGAAAACTTGCCGCACACTGGCTAAACTGTGCCGGTCAGCGTCAAGCCAAACTTTTCCTAAGTCCCAACAAAGGAATATCTGACAAACTTCTCTCACTAAACAGAGTAGATCTGCATCTTTTAACCGGATACCTTACAGGTCACGGCAGCCTGAGGTACCATCTAAATAATATTGGTCTATCTGAGACCAATGTCTGCCGCTTTTGCGAAATGGACATAGAAAGCTTGGAACATGTGCTTTGTGAATGTCCTGCGTTGGGCAGACAGAGACTTCATCACCTTGGTGGTATCGTAGTATCTCCATGCAATCTTTGGAACAACAAACCCAAAACTGTGCTAAAATTCCTAAAAAGCCTAAAACTCTAGGGTTACAAAATAGGCCTTTCACAATAGATCAGCTCTGGTCGCAGTGTGTAATGGCCTTCTAATAATAATAATAGCCGAAAGAAGGTGGAAGCAATTAACTACTTGCGCCCAAACAAGAAAAACGTGGCCGTCGTACAGCATCCAGAGGTTGAATTACCTGTTAGGATGCTCTCGCTCAAACATTTCACGTACTACTGCTGCCCTTACAGGTCACTGGAAGTTGGAGGATCATGCAGCCAGACTCAACCTTCCTTTCAATCCCATCTACAGAAGCTGTCAGGCGGAGGGGGTGAAAGAAAGTATTTTCCACTATTTATACGAATATCCGAATTTTGCCAGAACAAAACTTCACTCATTCGGTAAACCTTTCCCACAGCAAATTACTGAAATCGCAGAAATAGAGACACAAAATTTACCGTTATATCTGAATCTCACGAAATGGATCTGACCTAAAAACAAAAATTAAAAAAAAGACATTACACGAAAACAGTGGTCATATAACGGCGCTAATCCCTTATTAAGATTATTTAGTAGAAATTCTCAACCCCCTGAACAACAACAACAACCAATTGTTTTAAGTAGAGATTAGAGGGAAGTATTTGACCAGACAGCAGCCTCTCTAATTCTACTTAACACACAATATTTCCACTAGATTGATATTAGTAACAACTTTGCCGCCATTTCAGCAGAGTTTCACAGATGATAATTCGGTCCCTTAAAATGTTTCACTGTTCAGTGATAACTCAAATGAGAGTCGAAGTGTTAAGTTGCACTTAGATGTGAATTGTAAAATAAATAGCTTATGAATATTTTACTAAGAAATCGTTTAAAAATAGTTCCGAATGTAAATTTTAATTTTATTATTACCTATTCTATTTAACATTGTCTTATAGTTAATCACAAGGCGCATTCACTATAAGGTGGTGGCACTAGACCAACAACAATGTTTTGTGCGTTTGAGTCTCACGACAAAGTAGATAGAAAACAAAGAACGTCTGCGCCTTGTTCTATTCTGCGCTGACAGCCACATGGGCACGGCGAAACAAAAAAGAACAAATCAGCTGATTTGCCGATACCACCTTTAATAGATTCGCCTTGAGTAATCAAAATATTTTACTTTTCGCCATGAAAATATGTAATATTAAAATGCCAATTTGGAGTTAAATATTTTAAACAAACATTTCCATTTGTATTTTATTAAAGAAAGTCGTATAATATATTTTAATGGAGAGTTGAATTTTGCATACATTTACGAGATATAAATTTTCAACAAAAGCATTTGAATTATAGGCCAACAACATTTTTTTTACTAAAATAAAAGATGGTTCTTTTTAGTAAAATCTCGTCTCCTTTTAAGTATAATCTCTTATTAGAATTCAATATTCATAGGTATTATTGATAAAATACGAGTACGTATTACAGATGGATCAAATTTGCCTTTTCTGTGAGCAGCCTTGATGAATATACGCTTTGGCGCCCAAATTCCACTGCCAATTGGGACTCCTCTTTAACCAAAATTGATAAAATTTGATATTGTGAATGGGGTATCCAAATTATTTAATTTATAATTTATAATTTTAATTTAATATTTTATGTCGGAAATGAGTGATGAGCCCCGTATCTACAGTCGGTATGCCACGCATCAACTCACTAGACTAAGGCGGCTGATGGGCTTTTAATGGTACTTGCGCTTTAGTTTTACGAGTTTTATTCAAAGCACCAATCTGTATTCCACTTAATTAACCCTCTAAGCACTGAATTTACTTTAACATGAATATTCAGTTTTTTTTTTTAATATATATAGATTAGGGCGGGTCGATTTAAAAATCGCTCATTGCTCTGTGAAAATCGTATTCTAGGGATCAAAATAAGAAACTTTGCCGAAGGAACCATACATCTAAAACGAATTCTGATGTCCCCCAATTTGGGTCGAACGAAAAATCCCACTTTGACCCATTTCGAGTGCTCCAATCGAGTCCAAGTGTATGACCGACCCCCACTAACTTTGGACGGCCGATCCACCCATGCCAGTGGCACACCTCCTGGAACTCCCCTGGGGGGTTCGCCATACAATCATTTCAAAATATCACCATTTTTGGCCTTTACATGAGAAAAGAAACTAAAAAGTTCGACCCGAATTGGGGGACATCAGAATTCGTTTTATAGGTATGGTTCCTTCGGCAAAGTTTCTTATTTTGATCCCTAGAATATGATTTTCACAGAGCAATGGGCGATTTTTTTGCCTCCCCACAAATCGACCCGGCCTAATATAGATGTATGTAAGTGTAAGTAGAGGCAGATATACTCGATTATTGAGACAATTTAATTTTCTAATAATAGGTTCAAATGTAACAAGACTATCTACTTTTTCGAGCTTAACACCCAATCCGTAACTAAAAGCGAGATTTCTCATACAAAATTCCCTCCGAATTTCCTCTCCCATCTTAGATTATAAAATAATCTTAGATTATAAAGACAATTCGGCACAACTCAATGCTTTCTGTGTTATCGACAATTATTGTCACGAATGTAAGGCGAACGGCTTGAAAATGAAAGTTTTTTGAACTGTATCGTTACTGGTGATGAAAAATGGGTCCTTTACAATAATCCTGTTCGCAAACGCCAATGGTTAGATAAAGATGAAACACCAGAACCGACCCCTAGAGATGGCCTTCACCCCAAGAAGTTTCTCCTGTCTATTTGGTGGAATATGGCTGGTATTGTTTATCACGAACTTCTGGAATCAAACCAGACGATAACTGTTGATTATTATTCCCATCAGCTATCAAACCTGAATGAGGCACTTAACAAAAATCGACCGTCTTTAGTGAATAGACGCAAAGTTTTGTTTCACCTCGACAACGCAAGACCTCATACCGCAAGGCAAATATTAGGCAAGCTGAACGAGCTCGGATGGGAGCCGCATCCACCATACTCTCCGGATATTGCACCTTGTGATTATCACCTTTTCCGTGGACTTCAATCGCATATAAGTAACAAGAACTACTCCTCAACAAAAGAAGCTATAAAAAGGGATATAGAAGCGTATTTTGGCTCCAAGGACAAAAAATTGTTTGAGCAGGGAATTAAAACATTTGCCTCAACGTTGGGACGACATTGTAAATAATGAAGGAAAATATATTATTGATTAATAAATACTTTAAACATCTTTTTTATTAATTTTAAAACCACCTTTAAAAAACGCCCGAACTTATGAACTGACCTGATAAGAACTAAATAAAATGGCGCCGGCAAAGGAAAGAGGTTTGTAGACCTAATTCTAATAAAAAATTTATTAGGTATTTTTAAATAGGCATTCATATTATAGAAAATAGCGTGTGCTCCTAGACGCCGGTTATCGCTTATTATAAAATGTTTTATCGAATTTCTCATACGTATTGCTGGCATAATTTCTGCAACCTCAGTAGCCGTCTTTTACGTATTTCCTCCAGCTGTCTATTACTAGCAGCAAATTGCGCAATTAAATTAACTACTACTTTTCTTTGCTGTTTTTTCACACCGTTAATAGTAATCAAACAAACCAAAACACTAAAATATTCCCTGAAACCAATTTCTATGAAGAAAAAACTTTCAAAACAGTATTGACAGTTTTGCAGCAGATCTACCATATGTGAATGCGTAGCTTCATTTTTGTGGATTTATTGCTAATCACTGCATATGTGAACGTACCTTAAGGCACTAATATTTACACTACTTCATTCACTAGCGTTACCTCTTTTAAAGATAAGTCATTAAATGAATTTATAAGTAAAACTCATTCCCCACTAGCAAAATGTGAATAGTAAAAATTATTGTGAATCAATTATCTGCTTACTTCAAATTAGTTTGAAAATAAATAAACGTCAGTGGACAGAAATTATAAATATAAATCGTACTACACTTATTCGAGGGAATAAATACGGTATGTATGCGAGAGTAATATGCGTATACATTAGGCCGGGTCGATTTGTGGTGAGGCAAAACAATCGCCCATTGCTCTGTGAAAATTATATTCTAGGGATCAAAATAAGAAACTTTGCCGAAAGAACCATACCTATAAAACGAATTCTGATGTCCCCCAATTTGGGTCGAACTTTTTACTCTCTTTCCTCATGTAAAGGCCAAAAATGGTGATATTTTGAAATGATTGTATGGGGAACCCCCCAGGAGAGTTCCAGGGGGTGTGCCACTGGCATGGGTGGATCGGCCGTCCAAAGTTAGTGGGGGTCGGTCATACATTTGAACTCGATTTGAGAACTCTAAATGGGTCAAAGTGGGATTTTTCGTTCGACTCAAATTGGGGGACATCAGAATTCGTTTTAGAGGTATGGTTCCTTCGGCAAAGTTTCTTATTTTGATCCCTAGAATATGATTTTCACAGAGCAATGGGCGATTTTTTTGCCTCCCCTCAAATCGACCCGGCCTAATAAGTATATTGATTCCTATTATTGTATTGATTCCTAGAATATGATTTTCACAGAGCAATGAGCGATTTTTAAATCGACTCGCCCTAATACTTATATATATATATAAGTAGATAGCACCACCAATGGTCAACGGATTGTCACGCTTTTAGTCAGTGCTGAGCTGTTAATTAAATATCAATTACGAAATGAGTGCGAAGATTTAATTTCAAGATTCCGTAAATGAAGTAGCAAAGTGCAAAATCACTGTGAACAACTAGAACTGACGTATTAAACTGCCAATAGTGATAGACGATTTATTATACGCGTGTCATGGCTGTCATGGACTTCTTATATGATTGCGATTTTCTTTGAGTTTCTTATCTTATTTTCATTGAAATGAGTTTTTAAAATTACTTATATATTTGATAAACCACGGTTAGTTGTTATGATTAACCATTTATTTTTATATTCACACTTCTTCTACTACACTGCCACTTTTTCATACACAACTGTATACCCGGCAGCCGCAAAGCACCTGACTGATAACCAGGGTTTGTGCCACAAACGAAGATAACTGCATAAATTGTAAACTTTGCAATGTTATGACATCTTTATGCCCTCATAAATTCTATCTTTAGCATTTTTGAAAGGTTTGCGGTGATTTAAGAGAGAAAAAATTTTGTAAATATTTATTTACTTGTAGATGTACATATATTATTAACACTGGCCGATTAACACATGTCCAAATAAAAGTCAAGATAAAAATATATGAAAAATTAGCCCTTTTTTATTAAAAAATATTATTGTAGTCGAATGAATTTGCGCGTGATTAACATGCGACTGAAACCGGGTACGGTTGACAAAGTAAAAATGGCACATGAATTGACGGAAAAATTTTCCTATAATGGCGGTAACCCAACGGTGGACAACCCCCTCAATTAAAAGCCAACGGCCATCGTAAGTAAATATTTAATCACGCACAAGGAAGAGGAGGAAGTCTTTTATATGGAAGATTTTCAGCAATGGATACAAAAACAATTATCACAAACCAACCCGATTTTTGAGCGACTCCAAACTTATTATATTGTACTAAAATTGAATTGCTTACCCATACGTTTTCTAAGTATTCTGATTAAAAATGTGAAAATTTTGCTAACAATTTTTGGAAATTTGTTCAATTTTGTGAATTTTGTACAAAGTTAAGAACTTTTAACATCTTTTACGGCATTCGCCGTAGCCGAATGGGTTGGCGCGTGACTACCATTCGGCATTCAGAGAAAACGTAGGTTTGAATCTCGGTGAAAGGTCCAAAAAAAAAGAAACGAAAAAAGATAAAGCGACTTAATTATCTGAGCACAAGTGTATATATTTATTAATTCAAGAGCGGAGACATTACCATCCATTCAGCAAATATTCTTCATTCTCCAAAGCGGAAGAATCATTGAAAATGAGAACTTGTCCAAATAATATTATATTTCTTTGAACAGTATTCTCATCATCTTTCGGCGATCATCTTTAGAAATGAGGTCGTTTCTGGCTCAATGAATATTTATGCAATTAAGACTATCGTAATCTCTTTATTATTATTATTATTATGATTTAATATCGCGCTGGCTGGGGGCGCAAAGTGCCGATAGAATTGAAGGACGATTTGCAGCTTTTGATTTTATCTGCCGCCAAGTGAGAGCGAGTCGTCAGATATCGTGAATTCGTCATACAGGCTTCTTCTCCATGTTCCTTTCGGCCGTCCTCTTCGACGATAACCTTGCGGATTCCAGTCTAATGCTTCCAGTTTAATACTCTACTCGAAACCCATTTTCCGGGTAGTAGAACTCTCTCTGAGGTGGAGAGTGGCATGAACAATAACAGTAGCAACGGTGGAACCTCTAGGTACAGCTGGTATATTCCTAGTCGGATAGTGACAAAATAATCGATAAGGTTTTCCTTGTTTTCCTTTGAGAACTTTAAGTCCCCTGGACGGAATATATCCAGCAATGCTTAAAAAGGAGAAGATAGGCTGATTGAGGCCATGAAAAGGATCTTCACAGCGTGTTTTGCATTTGATTATATACCATCCCAATGGCGACGCGTAAAAGTAGTATTTATTCCGAAACCAGGAAAAGATGACTATTCCTCTTGTTAGCAAGATTGAAGCCGGCTGGAAGCTGACGAATACACAATGGGCGTGTTCGTGGACATTGAGGGGGCTTTTGATAATGCGAGTTTCGGCTCGATATGTTCTTCTGCCGTACGACACGGAGTTAATCAAGCCATTATAAAATGGATATATTCCGTGCTCTCTGAGAGGCTGTTAACCGCTTGCTTCGTCGTAGACTCTCTACTAGCAGCGATGCACGAACTCGATTTTCATGTCCAAGCATACGCGGACGATGTCTGTGCGCTAACATCGGATAAGTCCTTAAGGAGGCTTTGCACGAAAGTGCAAAGGATTCTTGACAAAATCGATGGCTGGTGGATGGACTCAACACTTCCAACACTGAAAGGTGTGACACTTGGTATTTCCGATGAAATTAAATATCTAAGAGTAATCTTGGATAAGAAGCTGACTTGGGAAACACACGTTTTACTGAAGGTGAATCGCGCATTGAAGATTTTTCAGCAATGCCGTAGAGCCTTTGGTAAAACCTGGGGTCTGAAACCTACTGTGGTCCTATGGATATAAACAGCGCTTATTAGAGCAATCAACACTTACGCTTCTGTGGCCTAGTGGCGACGGAGCATAGTTAAGTCCACAATCCGGGAACTATACAGGCTACAAATAAGTGTATGTTTATGCATCACGGGTGCCATGAGTACAACCTCTGGTGATGCCCTAAATGCTATGATTGATTTGCTCCTCCTGGATCTTAAGATACAACAGGAAGCAGTAAAAGCAATGTGTATACTCCATAAATATGGTTTCTGGCACGATGACGGTACTTCATGACACAGCGAAATCTTTAAGTTGCTATCTGAGTAGTATCCACTGGCACCTAAAGACGACCTGATACCCACAGTTTCATTTGGAAGGAAATTTGATGTCAGATTTCCATTGCGTGAGCAATGGAGTAATCCAGAATGCATGCAGAGAGGTTTGACGGATATTTTCTTTACCGATGGGTCCAAGAATGAAATGCTATTGGGAAATGGTAACTGTTTTCCAAACAGAAGTTTTTGTTATCCTGAAAGTAGCCGAATGGATAATCGAGAGGAGATGGAGCGGGAAATGGAGTTTCAGTGACAGTCAGGCTGCACTGAAGGCCCTGGAGAACGCGAAGCAAACCTCAAAGATTGTTCAAGAATGTAAGAAGAAGCTCAATTCTGTGGCAAGACAAAACATGCTTGTACTTTTGTGGGTTCCGGGACACTCCAGTGTTCAAGGAAACGAAATCGCCGACGAATTGGTCAACCGTGGATCAGCGATGCCCCCACAGGGGCCAGAGCCAATAATCGGAATCAGTTCCGCAGGAATCATGAATTGGATCAGCACGGCTACGAGTTTTGCGTTCCGATGTAATGAGAATGAGTAATATTCGTTCTCTAAAACTGGAGGATATTTACAGATTTGCCAAAGAATCTGGGAAATTCTCACAGGACTAACTATCGCTACCTCTGTCTCTATTCTTTCCTATCTCTTTCTCTGATACTTTTCTCCTTCCCTCCTTGACTATCTACCCTCTTTCCAGAGCTATAAATACAATGGCCTTTTGTAACATGAGTGTTTTAGGAGCCACCAAATCTCCTGGTGCTCCTTGGCTCGACCTTTTCACATTTCAATGTCAAGCAACATTGTAATTAGAATCAAGCAAACATAAAAGAGGGAGTTGAAGTCCTCAAAATATAATTATTCATTCCATTTGCAAATCACAGCGAGGCTGTGCATTATTTGGCACTTCGCGGCACGTTTTTAGATAAGTATCGGATATTTAAACCAGCAGTAAATAAGCTCACCGCCCAAACGCCAGGTATTTTTTCAAAATGCTTGTTTTAATTAGCATATTTTGAAGCGAATAGTTGCATGTAGTTGTCAAGCTATTTTTAAATCATTAAAGCAAATATATGTTTGATAAACTATTAGAATTGTTATAAATATTTGTTGTATCGACTTTCCTTTTAAACAGTAATAACTTAATTAAAATGCTCGCGTCGATTTCTTCAATCAACAGATGTCGGTCAAATGAGACATTTCTAAAACGTCGCTAATGACATCGGAAAAATGTACTTATTTTGTTTACACAGTTTGAACTATCATTAAAGAATTTTAATAATAAAAAGATTATAAAAAAGAATTTAATGCATTTGAAACCAATGCAAATTTCAGCTTTATTGCTTTGCTATTAAAAAGTAAATAAATAACTTGAAAGCAGAATTTACATAACACATGGGTTGAAAAGTCCCGGGCCTAACACATTGATGGCGCTAGTTCTATTTCATTCACCACTTTTTTAATTAGTACTAATCTTAAAAAGACAGCTGTTAAACTTTAATGATATTCTATGCATTAGTTCGTAAGTTATTGTGCTAAGAGTCACGCTACTTTTGTTATTTTCAAAGCAATGGATCAGAAAGAATTTCGTGTTTTAAATTTACACTGCTTCTTCATAGGAAAAAGTACCGTTCACGCGAAGCAATAGCGTGGAAAGTATTATGGGGGCTCCGCTCCATCAGGAACAACAATAAAACGAAGTTTTGCTGACTTCAGACACAGGTCGTAGAGACACCGATGATGCACAGTGTCCATGGGCAGTGGACGTCCAAATGAGGTGGTAACACCAGAAAACATCAAAAAAATTCACAAAATTCAAAAAAGCGTTTTGAATTAACGAAAAGTGTAGTTGCGTGAGTTAGCTGACATCGTAAAGATATCAAAAGAACTTATTGGCTTTATATTGCATGAGCATTTCCCTACGGGAAAGCTTTGTTCAAAGTAGGTGCCGCGTTTGCTCACTGTCAAGTCAATCAAAATCGAGTCAATCAAGTCAAATCAAAACTCCATGAATTGAACTTCGAATAGCTCCCACATCCACCGCATTCGCCAGATTTGGCTGCCAGCGACTACCGGCTGTTCACAGACCTAAAAAAATGGTCGCCGTTAAGAAATTTCGTTCGAATGTAAGCTCGCTGGCTGAAACTCAGGCCTATTTTGAGGCAAAAGATAAATCGTTCTACAAAAGTGGTATTGCAATGTTAGAGCGGCGCTAGAAAGATTGCGTTGTTCTTGATGGAAATTATGTTGATGAATAAAGCTAATTTTGAACAACAAAAAAAACGTGTTTTCTTTATTAGGCCTGGGACTTTTCAGCCCATGTACTATGTGCACATTCACCTACATGGGCGCATACATACATATGTACATACATACATTTTACTGTATGCATACATTTAATGTCAAACAACTGTTTTAGTTTGCCGTTAAATAGTGTAATTATACCGCACATAAATGCTTTAGCCCCCTACTGGGTAATAATTTTTATTCGGATAAAAATTCAAAGTTCCTGGTATACATAAAAAAGCCAATAAATCAAGATCGTAAGGGCTAAATAGGTGTAGTGTACCCGCCTGAAAATGGAAATATTGAGTAGTTAACGAGTTACAGTACTTCAAAGTTTTAATTTTTTGATGTGCAAGTATTTTTTGTTTTATAAAAAATTTCGAAAAAAGAATTTGAGCATTTTTTTTTAATTTTTGATTTTTTTTACAATTTTAGACATTTTTTATTTATTTTTTTAATTTTTAGAATTTAATTGCAATTATTTATTTTTAGTGCAAGTTTGAAGTAGCTGAAATACCTCGTTGATTTTTGTAATTTTTTTCTTATCTTCCCTTTGTGCATATTAAGAATGCATGACATTTTTTTATATTTATACATTGCGGCAGGTTAATCACCTATCCTGACAGAAATCAAATAAATTAACGAAACCAAGGCAAGACAAGTCTTGTCGAGGCCGTGTGCTGTGAGGAGTGAACAAGGAGAAAAAAATACTTTGCGGCTAACGAAAAATAACACAGGCCGACAAAATTTAACCAACATTCAAACCCAGAAACCAGACTATATATTTCCGAAGGTTTATGATGCGCTGAATCCAAATCTGGCCTCAGAATTGCTCTATCAGCTCTGGTTTTCGAGATATCCTAACCTAAAAGTGCAAAAAACCCAATTTTTGCCCATATTTGAGGTTATGTAGCCTTGCAGATGTTTTCTTTCACCAAAACTAAAGGATGGCATCTTTAAAAACAATCCTTCTTTTTTCAAATGGCGTTTTGTTTGCCCAAATATCATTTTTTTTCGCAGAGATATCGCATAACCTCAAATATGGGCAAAAATGGTGTTTTTTGCACTTTTAGGTTAGGATATCTCGAAAACCAGAGCTGATAGAGCAATTGTGAGGCCAGATTTGGATTCAGCGCATCATAAACCTTCGGAAATATATAGTCTGGTTTCTGGGTCTGAATGTTGGTTAAATTTTGTCGGCCTAGTTCCATTAAACACGAAAGATACGATTATCGTAAAAACTCAAACTAATAAATTAATTTTAGTTATCAATCCGAATTTTGCATGGACAGAGAAGCAGATATTAGTTTAAATTATTTCGGATACTTTTCCTTGTATACTAGTGTAATTGATTTCTTTTTCCCCAAGCTAATATTATATTTATTTACAGTTGCTGTTGTCGAACTACCCTGTATGTAAGAAACTTTGAATAAAATTAACTAACTTTGAGTACCTAACTGTTTTTAGGGTTGAAGAACTCATTGCTGGTATTAATTTTACCTAAAACCTGCAATAGGTGGCGCTTTGATGAAATTTGTGCGACTTTTATGGTTTGTCATCGAACATTTTACTATTTTTAATTTTTTATTTCTTTTTTATTTTTATTTATTTAATTTTTTTTTTGCTGTTTTTTTATTTTTCATTATAAAACTTTAATGAATAATGTTACAAAGATCATTTCATTTTTTGGTAAAAAAAAATAGCATTATCACGAGAAAATATGTTTATATAAAATTTTTAATATGAAATTATCGTAATTTTTTTAAGGAAAATAACTTTTTGTAATTAAATTATTAATGATTTTCATTATAAAGTAAGCTTTTTATAAATTTTTTATTTTTTTAAATACATATAAATATGTAAATATTTGCTAATCTCAACAAAATTTAGAAAATGAAACATTTTTACTTACTCAAAAGTTGTGTTTATAATTACCATATTTTAGATTTTTATTTTTAAAGTCAAGAAATATTTTTTCCAGGTAAAGGAATTTTTGATTAAAAATAAAAATAATAATAAAAATTAAATACTTAATTTGAAGCTTTCAAAATTATTATTATTTTTTTTTTTTTAATTCAGAAACATTAAAGTATTTCGTACAAAGAAAAAGAAATTTTCAAGAACATTTTTTACCTAGAAATATTAAGTTTCCAAATGAAAATTTTTATTATCAAAATGCAGATATATCAAAGTAAATATGTATATGCTATTTCACCTGACGATAAGGGATTTTTGAAGAAAATTTGTTTCTTTTAAGTTTTAAGCTTTCAAAATCAGAAATTTTATTTTCAAAATTCAAATACATTAAAATATCTGCTATTTCGCATGAAGATAAAGGATTTTTCAAGAAAAATTTTGAGTTTCAAATTTTAAATTTGTGCATTCCAAATTTAAAGTTTTATTTCCAGAAACCAGAAACATTAAAACGTACGTAAATTTAAATTTTTATTTTTAAAATTCAGAAAGATTAAAGTAACTGTTATTCCTTACGAATGCAAAATAAAGTATTTTTTTCAAAATTTAAATTTTTATTTTTAAAATTCAGAAAGATTAAAGTAACTGTTATTCCTTACGAATGCAAAATAAAGTACTTTTTTCAGAATTTTTTCAGGGATTTTCGAAGAAATTTTTTAAATTAAAAATGAATAAAAATTAAATAACTAATTTGAAGCTTGTAAATTTAGGTTTTTATTTTTAAAATGCAGTAACATTAAAATATTTGCTATAAAAACACTACGCAACAATTGCATTGACTCAAAAGTGGTTTTGCCTTCAGTTGCTTTTGCAGCATTTTTTTTTCAGTTTCAAAGCTTATATTTTTTAATATAAGTTTTTAGTTTTCAAGTCCAGAAACATTATACGAATTTATAAAAACTCTACAATTGCATTTATTTAAAAGGCATTTCGTTCAAAAGTACTTTTTTTTATTTTTCATCAGACGTTATTTGAATTGAATTTATTTGCTAATTGCAAATTTTCGGCTTAGCGGTTGCATTGTATTATTTAATCTGCTTTTATTGAGTTCACAGTAAACATAAACTTAAAAGCACGTGCTTTGTTTGGTTATTCGATTATTTATTTCGTAACGATGAGTGATAGTGAAAGTGAATTCTCTTTGGCCGCGTTTTCGGATGATGAGGAATCATGTTCTGAATTCGAAGGTCATGTTGAGGTTGCAGATTTTTCCGACAGTAATTTTAGTGATGACGAAAATTCTCTTGTGCCTTCTGAAATGATGTCGTCAAAAAATCTTCAAATAAACTTTTCAAAAACACCTCTTGACCTACACAAACATTGAGGGAAAACGAATATACGGTGAAGAATGGCTGGATATTGAAAACATCGAACTATTTGCATTTATTGGATTGCTAATATTAGCTGGCGTTTTTCGGTCAAATAACGAAAGCTGTGAAAGTCTTTGGAACCCTGAAACCGGAAGACCAATATTCGCTGCAACTATGCCTTTGAAGACTTTCAAAAAAATATCGAGAGTGATTAGGTTCGACAACAGGGAAACTCGAAGTGAACGGAGATCGTTGGATAAATTCACTCCTATACGTGATTTGTGGAATCAATGGGTTGAGATATTACCTAAGCTTTACAATCCAACGGAAAACGTGACCATCGATGAACAATTAGTAGCTTTCAGAGGAAGATGTCCATTCCGCCGTACATGCCAGCAAAGCCTGCAAAGTATGGAATCAAATTTTGGGTACTTTGTGAGTGAATAACGAGCTATGTTTGGAACATCCAACCTTACATTGGCAAGGCAATCGGAAGAACCACCAAAAAAAATCAAGGCATGCATGTTGTTCTTGATTTGATTGAAGGGTAAAAAGGACATAACCTCACAACCGACAATTTTTTCACGTCTTATCAATTGGCACAAAAATTATTGGGTAGTAGGAACAATACGCAAAAACAAGCCCGAACTACCACCAGACTTAGTGAACATAAAAAGAAATTCATCAATCTTCGCTTTTACCGAACAAACAACTATCGTTTCGTACATACCTAAGAAGAATAGAGCTGTGATTCTACTTAGCACTCTACACCATGATTCAAAAATTAGTAATCGTCGGGATAAAAAGCCAGAAATAATACTGGACTACAACAATTGTAAAGGTGTTTTTACTTGGAAAACCTTGGTATGCAGCTCGTAACACCCTATATAAAAAAGCAAAAAAACTTTACCACGAGCACATTTTTCACTTGAAATTGCCAAAAAAATACAAAAGGATTCTCAACTGGATGCACAACCATCATCATCAGGTCAATTTGGAAACACGCCGGAAAAGAAAATAACTAAAAGAAGTCGATGTCAACTATGCCCAAAAACTGATAACAAAACAGGATTAGTTAGCGACATTTGTAATAAATATATACGTAAACAACATTCTAAAACTATTACTTTGTGTACAAACTGTCTGAAATAATTTATTTCTTTTTTCTTTTATTATTAAATACACTTTTTATTTAAAGTTTTCGTTATTCATGAATATCTTTTTGTTATTGAATAAACGTTTTTGTTAAAGTTTGTATTATTCACATAAAAATAAAATAAAAATTTTCATAAATATATTAATAAAAAAATATGATAATGGAATAAATATATTTGGATATTCGTTTTTATTTAAGATACCCATTTACTGGAAAAAAACCTAACAGTAAAAATAATCAAAAACCAAGTATAAACCTTGAAAATATAGTATTGGGTCAAATTTGACCCGAAGTCCATCCGCGTCAGTTAATTTGAAGACCGTAGGAAGGTTAAAGGAAAACAAAATCGATTTTCAATTTTAAGTTCGTAATTGTAACTATTCCAGAAATATTAA